>WNWU01000125.1:2454842-2520628 GCA_012654045.1 Ptyas mucosa
CCTTCCTTCCTTCCTTCCTTCCTTCCTTCCTTCCTTCCTTCCTTCCTTCCTTCCTTCCCCTCCCCTCCCCTCCCCTCCCCTCCCCTCCCTTCCAACACATCTAAGAAGTGCCAAGACTGAAACACTGAAAAAGAAATTTGGAGACTAGAGAAGCTGAGATGAAAACAGAAAGCAGAGAATTGCAAGTGAAGCATCGAACTGTAATCTTACTTGCAAAGTGTGATATTCTAGATCAAGCATCAGCTTCCATCTGTGCAAAAAGATTCACAAAGAGAGAGGGAGGGAGGGGAAGGAAGGGAAGAGGAAGAGAAGGGAAGAAGAAGAGACAAGGGAAGAAAGAAGGAGAGGGGAAGGGAAGGAAACACTGGAAAAGAAATGTGAAGACGAGAAGCTGAGATGAATTCCAATGGCTGTTGGAAGTGCTGCTACTTTTCTGCAAGAAGAGGGTCATGGAAAAGATTCACACCTTTAATTTAGATTGCCCCCACCCCATGCGTGCAGAGCAGGGAAAGTAAAGTGGAGCTGAGAGAAGGAGGGGGAGGAAGAGCCAGCCAGGCGTAGCCCTTGGGGGTGATGGGTGTGGTGGTCAGTTGCATTTCAGGCAAAGAATGGAAAATTGGGGTGGGCGGGCATGTGTGCTTAAGTGTGTAAAACCAATGCAGTGTTCACAGAGCATTACTAGCATGCATGTGAATAGAATACAGAGACTCTTTCACCTCTTCCACCTGTTATGCAGCACAGAAGCTCTCTTCCAATCCTCTGTTCACAATGGGGGGGAAGACACACACATGCGTGCAAACCCGCCTCCCATTTGCTTCCTCCCCTAGACTGGCCATTACTCTTCCTCTTCTGTTGCTGACAAGCCAACCGTCTTCAGACACAGCGATTCATACTTCATTCTCCAAAATCCTTTGAACCAGTGGTGGAAGGGAGGTGATTGGGCAGCTGTTTGCCTGCTTCCCCATGCACCACCTCCTCTTCTTGCCTGCCATGCTCCCCATGCCAATAGCAGGATGCTTTTGGGCTGCAGTTTTGCCATTTCCAATGCCTTCCCCTTTGAGAAAAAACTTGCCCCTGTGATCGCCCATTGCACTCTGCCCCCCAACCTCGCAACATTGCTTCTGCCTGCCACCTAATTGGCTGGTGGCTATTTGCCCCGTGCGGCCAAAGAGCTGGGTCAAACGGTGTCTTTAGTATTTAGAACGGTATTTAAAAAGGGTTGGGAGGGATTTTGTAGGTCTTTTAGTCCACCCCCCTGCTTGAGCAGAAGACCCTATTCTATTTTGGACAAATAACTGTTCAATCTCTTCTTAAAACTCTCAAGTGATGAGGCACTTACAACTTTCAGAGGTAAATCATTCCACTGTTTAACTGTTCCCACTGTCAGAAAATTTCTCCTTAGTTCTAGGTTGGATCTTTCTTTAATGATATTCCATCTGTTACTTTTCATCCTGCCCTCAAGAAAATAGATAAACCCCCTCTTCTCTGTGACAGTTCCTATCATATCATCCCTACTTCTTCTAATGAAGTCTTTGTTAGATTAGACATACCTTGTTTCCTGTATTATTCATTCTGTAGTTTCACCTCCACACCTCTTATCATCTTTGTTGCTCTTCTTTTTACTCTTTCTAGGTCTCAGTATCTTTTTCTATCATGGTGACCAGAACTGGATGCAATATTCCAAGTGTGATCTCACCTGTGCAGTACAAAGTGGTACTATCACTTCACTTGATCTGAAATTATTCCTCTATTGATATAGCCTAGGACTCCACTGGCTTTTTTGGCAGTTGTAGCACACTGCTGGCTCATACTTAAATGGTCATCTACCAGGACACCTACATCACTCTCACAGTTTCTACTCCTGAGCCAGGTATTCTATATCTGTGCATTTGGTTTTTTTCTTGCCCATGTGCAGTACCTTACTTTTCTCTGCTTTGCATTTTAATAATAACAGATTAACAGAGTTGGAAGGGACCTTGTAGGTCATCTAGTCCAACCCCCTACCCAAGCAGGAGACCCTACACTATTTCTGACAGATGGCAGTCCAGTCTCTTCTTTAAATCTTCCAGTGATTTTGTTGGATAGAGTTCAGTATTCAAGTCTGTTAAGCTCCTTCTGAATCTTGAGTCTGTCTTCTACAGTGTTTGGGAAGTGGAGAGGTGAGAGCCTAGCTGGGGCTGAGAACTTAAACTATAGCACTCTGAGGGCTCCCTTCCTCACCTGTCCCTCTCAGGATATCTGAGGAAGTGCACAAGAGTGGCTAGAGAGGGATGGTGGAGTGCTTGGCTCTAGTGAGTGGGAAGTCAGAGAAGAGGGGATGCTCGCTTTGGGGAACATGGGCAGGACAACGTATTAGAGTGGTGACAAGCATGAGTTGCTACAGGAGCCAGAGGGCAGGCCTTTACAGGGGGAGACACCCTGATGTGTAGCATCTTCTAGCCCTGAGCTCATGCCCAGTTCCTGGACAGTATACCCTTGGAAGCCCTGAGGTTCGACTGCTGCTGGTAAATGCTAAATTAGTCAATAATAAGGTTCCCTTATTCAGGATCTTATTGAGAAAGAGCAACTGACCTGGCATGCAGCATTGGATGTGCTCAGCTATGTTTAGAGTTTGGCACCAGCCAAGATCCCAGGATAGGTGGGGTGGGGTGGCAGTGATCATTTGAAAATCTCTCTTGGCATTCAGGGGCCTTTCTCCCCACGTTTATGAATGTGTGACCTTGTTTCTGAAGCTGGGCTCACGGGATCAGTTGGGAATGTTGCTACTATACCAGCCTCCTTGCTGTGTAGCAACCTCTCTATTTGAGCTGCTGGAGGCGATCCAGGGCTGGCAATGGAGTTCCACAGATCTATAGTTCTGTGGGACTTCAACCTGCCATTCCTAGGTGTGGCCTCAGAAGCAACCCAGGAGTTCAGCCAGATATTTCCATAGGGCATCTTGATTCCTTCAGTTTTCACTATTTTCTTCCTAGTGATGATAAGGGTGGCACATCTGTCCAGTCCAAATTCCACTGCAATATTTTGGCTATATATACAGATAATGCTGAGCAGTGATTATATCTCATGGTGTTTTTCCATGCTGCTTCAGATTGTCCCCAAATCTGGGTGGTCCAAGTACCCACAACACTTGATCTTTATAGGATTGAATCAGAAATGGTTCAAACCCACACAGCCTCCAAGCACTAGTACAGAATCTTGACAGCTTTGTTGGCCGATTCTAGATTAAAGATACACAGTTTATCCTTGATTTATGGTCACATTTGGGACTGGAATTTTGGTCACTAAGTGATACAATCTTTAAACAAGGCATCACATGACTGGACCCGATTTTATGACTATTTTTATCATGGTCATTAAGTGAATTACATGGTCATTAAGCAAGTTTGGCTTCCCCAATTGACCTTGCTTATCAAGCTGGCTGGGAAGATCACAAATTGCAATCGTTCGCAGGACAGTGCAACCTTCATACTGTAAATTCAAGATGGTTGCCAAGCACTTGAATTTTCATCAAATAACAGCAGAGATGTTGTGATGGTCATAACTTTGAGAAGATGTCGTGTCACTTTTTCCAAAGCCATCATAACTTTGAACCAGTATTAAATGAATGGTTATAAATAGAGGACTACCTGTAATTTGGGTATCATCAGCCATACTGATGATACCAAACTCCAAACAAGTAAATAAATGCCATGGGCAGGGAATTGGATAAGAAGATTTCCAAGTTCCCTTCCAATCCTATTATTCTATGTTCTATGAATGCCTTTATCTAGCAGTTTAATGTAGAAGTTGAAAAGGTGAAGACAGAAAGTATGTTGTTGTTCTCGGTCTTTTCTTTAGTTTATTTTAAAATTTAGGTTTTCTAACTCTATCTCTGTAAATCCAATTCTCTTTACAGATTCTGCTTGGTTCTTTCCCCTTCTATATGTGGCTTTTTTGATTGGAAAATTTTAATATATTTTTGTGGAGCCATAATGGCATAATCTGCTCATAACCCTAACCCTTAATTATAATTACTTCTTAATAGTAAGTGCATTTTAGTATCCTCTTTTTTAAGGAACCCCTTAAAAAAGGGCTCCTTTTCTCATTATGTTGGACTGGTATGGATTTTTGCATACCAGTACAAGCTATTTCCTTGACTTTTCTCTTGTTATTTGTTGCACGTTTTAGCTCATACTCAGCCTTAGCCTTCCTTGCAGATTGGGGCTATTTACTGATATTGTGCTCTAGTTACAAGCATCTCTTTCCCTTTTTTTATACTTCTCCTTTTTGTCCTCCAGCTTCTCAGAGAGCTCTTTGGGTAACCAATCTGGTCCTGTCAGTGTCACTTGTTTTTCTTTCTCTGTGGTAATATTTTTGTTTGGGCTCTGTATCTCATTTTCAGAGTTTTCCAAGCTCAACTGTTTTGTTTCTAGGATTTTTTTAAAAAATAGTTTTTATTAAACAGCTTTCTTCATTTTATATCACAATTTCGATCTTTACAGTGCTCCGGTATCAATATATCTCCTAAGTACATACAAATTATTTTCATTATTCTTCCTTTCCTTTTGTGTACATATCTATTCTATACAATGCATCAGTATTACAATTATATACCTATATCTTTTACCCTTTATTGTCACATCTTGATTTACTTTTACATTCTTATTCTTTGCTTCTTTTCTCTAACCAGTTATACCATGTGTCCCAAATCAAATAGTTTTCCATTTCATCTTTTTCTTTTATTTCCATTGTTAGCCTGTCCATCTCAGCACATTCTAACGCTTTTTTATCACCATTTCATCAGAGGGAGTACTACCGTTTTTCCAGTATTGTGCGTAGATGATTTTAGCTGCTGTTAATATGTGTGATTTGATACACTGAATTTTTTATTATAATTTCCCCTTAATATACCTAATAAGTATTGTTCTGGCTCTGGCATTAGATCTATTTGTTGTTTAGTAATTTCCTCTAGCCAATTTCTTACCTTTGACCAGTATTTCCTTGCATCTGGGCATAGCCATCACATGTGGTAATATGTTCCTTGCCTCCTTTTACATTTTGAGCATTCCGCTGGTCCACTTGGGTACATTTTTGCCAATCTGGCTGGGGGCAAATGCCAACGATAAAACATTTTATATATATTTTCTTTGTATGATGCTGACATTGTCAGCTTGTATTTTTTCCCCCACAGTTTTTCCCAATATTCTAATTCAATAGGGTATCCGAAATTTTTTGCCCAAATTATCATAATTTCATTTTGAATCTCAAAAGAAAATTGTATGCTTTTGTTATCATTTTTTCCTCTGTTCCCTGCATTATTTTATCTAACTCTTGGTGTTCCCTATAGAAACCATAATTTTCTACGTCTTTTTTATATCTTGACTGGAGTTGCAGGAACGGCCACCACAATCTATATCAATTTCTTGGTCTTTTAATTCTTGATTAGTTTTTAATTTTCCTTAGTCATTTAATAATTCTTTGTACCTCACTATTTTATCTAGGTCCAATACGTTAGGATATATCGATGCCTCTATGGTTGATAGCCAAATTGGTATTTTTCTATAGCGATTCTTTATTTTTTCCCATATTAGTAAAAGGGCTACTTTAATTTGGTGAAAGTACTACTTTCATACCTCTGAAAGTAGGTATGTATTTTGTTTTTCCCCTCCCAAATAAATGCGTGCCAGCCTAATTGTAGATCATGACCCTCTATTGTTAAAATCCTTTTATTTTTTAGGTTTATCCAATCCTTTATCCATGTCAGTGCTGCTGCTTGATAGTATAACCCCAGTCTGGGAATCCAAAGCCACCTTTATTTCTATTACCTTATAGTAATTTTAGTTTTATTCATTTTAAATGTGGCTATTCTTCCGATTAGTGATAATTGTAATTTTTTCCAATTACTCAGGTCCTTTTTTATTTGCTGCAGTAATCTATTATAGTTATCCTCTTTAATTGATGAGCATGTTGCCATCAGCCAAATTCCCAAATATTTGACTTTGTTAGTTATCTGTATTTCCAATTTCCTCTCTAGTTCTTCTTTCTGGCTGTTGGTAAGTTTTTTTGTTATTATCTTTGTCTTTTCTTTATTTATTTTAAGTCTTGCTTCCTTACCAAATTCTTCTATTTCCCATATTAATTTAGTTCCTGTTTCTAGAGGGGCCTCTAAAATAAACACTAGATCATCCACGAAGGCTTGTACTTTGTATTCTTCTTTTTTTATTTGTAGACCTTTTATTTCTTGTTCTTGTCTGATATAATCTTATAATACTTCTAAAGATAAAATAAATAATAGGGGTGATAAGGAACATCCGTGTCTTACACCTTTGCTATACTAAATTGTTCTGTTATTTACCCGTCTATTATCACTTTTGCTGTTTGACTAGAGTATATTGCACTTATCATCCCCACAAATTTCTCCCCAAAATACATAATCTTTAATTGTTTAATAATAAACTGCCAGCATAGATTGTTGAACGCTTTTTGCGCATCTAAAAATATCAATGCTACTTGCTTCTCAGGGTGGGCTTCGTAAAATTCCAGGACATTCATGATCGTTCTACTATTATTTCTCAACTGTCTTTTGATGGATAAGTTCATTTAATATTCTTTTTACTCTTTCTGCAATTATGGCAGTAAATATTTTATAATCGGCATTTAATAATGAAATAGGCCTGTAATTTTTAATCTGCTGGTGATCTGTATCTTTAGGTATTAATACAATATATGCCTCTGTCCATGATTTCGGTAATTTAGCTTCTGCTAATACTTCGTTGAATAGTTCCAGCATTAATGTCTCAAATGGTTCTTGTATAGTTTTATATAATTCTGCCGGGAGTCCATCAGGTCCTGGTGGTTTTTTTTGTTTTTTTGTTTTACCATCAATCTCTTTGTAGCCAATATTGTGTTTAAGCCCCTCTCTATTAAATATTGTTTGATATTCTCTTCTGTTATGTCTTCTTTGCTATACAGGTCCTTAAAAATTATATATTTTTTATCTTCCATCTAATGTTGTAGGTTCCCTTTCTCATCTTGCGGTTGCTGTATTGATTTCTTCTTTCTCTTTTTTTAATTTGTGTGCCAGCCCTGGTTTGTTTGCATGTTCAAAAAAAATTTGTTTCACCAATTTAACATTTTGGGCCATCTCTTCTTGTGTCATTAAATTTATTTTATGTTTTATTAAGTCTCTCTTTCCTTTTATTATTTTGGGGTTCTTTTTGTAGGGCTAATTCCAATTTTTCCAATTCATCCTGTAGTATGTTTTGTTGTTTCTTTTCCTTATTTCTCCTTGCCATATATGCTATCATTAAACCTTTAACATATGCTTTGGTCGTGTCCCACAGATTTTGTAATGATGTTTGTTCTTTCTTGTTTTTTTTTTAACCTCCATTTCTTTTCCGATCATTTGTATATATTCCTTTTCTTTCAAAATCTTTTGATTCATCATCCATCTCCACCTCTTTTTCTGTCCTTTCCAAGTCACCTTTAAGGGCTTGTGGTCTGCCCAAGTATTTGTCATTATGTCTACTTTCTCTATGTCTCTTCTCAGGTCCTCCCAATATGGTTTTCCATACCATATTGATTCTTGACCATGGATTATGTGGGCTTGAGAAAAAGGTATATTGGTTTTTCTTTAAACTTAGTTCTCTCCATATATTTTGTAGATTTAATTCTTGTATCATCTCAAAAAATATATTTGGTAAAATTCTTCTTTTTTTCTTGTTCTTTTTATTTCTTTGTAATCTTTCTTGGTATCTGCTACTGCGTTTGAGTCACCTGCTAGACATACTTTTTCATATTCTGTCTCTGTTATTATATTATGTAATTTACGGTAGAATTCCTTCTGGTTATTGTTTGGTGCATAAATTGTAGCGAGCAGTATTCTTTTTTGGTTTGTTACTATTTCCGTCAGTAGCATTCTTCCCGAGATGAGGAATCTGCATAAATTTGTTTAGGTTTTAATATATACAGCTTTATATACTCTTTAATATATACAGCTATCCCTCTCTTCTTTTGCTGTGCTAAAGATATATGGAGTTTCCCAATTTTGAGATATTCTAATATGTTTCCAAATTGCTTCTTAATATGAACTTCTTGTAAATGAACTATATCCATATTCTGTTTTTGTAATCTTACAAATGTTTGTTTTCTTTTTACTGGTGAGTTCAGACCATTAATATTAATTGAAATCATCTTAATTTCCTCCTTCATCTTATTGTTTGTATGTGGGTCTCAGTTTTCTAGTTGTTCTTGTTTCTCTCTGTACTCTTGTTTTGCACCTTCTCATTTATATTGTTCTGTTTCATTCTGTCTTCTTTCATCTTGATCTGCCTCTTTCCATTCTAGTTGCTGTTCTTCTTGACTCTTACTCGCTATCTCTTCCTTACTTTCTTGCTCCTCATCGATAGTAAAGTGATGTTCATAGAATTACTGTGCTTTATCCACGGTGTCAATTTTGAATTTCTTGTCCTGTCACGAAATCAATATTTCTTCTGGGATGAGCCACCTAAACATGACATTGTACTTGATCAGTTGCATAGTTAAAAATTGATAGTGTCTTCTCTGCTCCCTGACCCTTCTTGGAACTTGTTTTAGAGTTTGAATTCTCTTCCTTTATAAGTCATTGGTTCATCCCTTGTCCTCTTGTAAATTTCATCCCTTGTTGTTTTCCTGGAGAACCTCATGTGTACCTCCCTTGGTAATTTATGCCTTGCATATTCTCCATGTCAGTGGGAATGGCAGTCAGGCATGGGTTAACTTGTCTGTTAGCTATTAGGACCGAGTCTGCAGAATTCTTAAGTCCCGCTTCTTCCTGTTAGCCTCCAGTTTTTTGACTCGGTCCAGCTGGACAGACGTGTATTTCTCAGTTAAGCCTGGTTTTCTATATTCTGGCATTTCTTTGAGTTCCTAACCTCTGTTACAACTGGACAACTTACCAGCATGAAAGGCTTTTAGCCTGATACCGCTGAAGGCCACATGGCGGCATCGGACTGCCAGCTGGCAGTTCTGACTGGGCAGCATCACGAGCATGCTCTGAATTGCTGTCTCAGGGCTCCCCATTTGCTAAACAACATTAACAAGTTGAGGAGAAGCTGTGTTTAAGAGCATTCACTCAGCAGCAAGATCGGTGGCACAATGGAAATTTCCCCACCAAAACTGATTGCGCTTGAATCCGGATGGCTAGCGATTAACATTAGGGGCTGTTTGGCTGGGAGACTATTCAAAATGGCGGATGCCATGCTTACTAAAACAGAGCATGGGACGACTTCCAGGGGAGGCGCCATGATAGTGACCTAGGTGAGGGAACATCTGGGGTGCAGCCCCATTCTAAATGTACTAGGGCTCAGAAACGCCCTTCTCGCACCTATAGCAAAATGTCTCAGGCCGCTAAGGCCAAGGAAAGGAGAGACAAGGCCATACAGAAGGCTCAGTAAAAGGCAGAAAAAAGAGCCAAGAAAACATCGACCTCAGACTGCCCAACAGAGATTCCTCGTGCACCTATCAATCCTGAGCAACCTCAACCTGTAGAGGGGCAGGCTAGAGCTAATTAGTCACCTGATCATCCTGCCCCACAGGGTCTGTTACCCCCTGCCAGAGGGGGAGCCCATGTTCGAAACCTTGTTTGAGGGCAGACGTCATCATTCACCTGAGGGGGGGTGAGAG
This sequence comes from Ptyas mucosa, assembly GCA_012654045.1. Taxonomy (NCBI): domain Eukaryota; kingdom Metazoa; phylum Chordata; class Lepidosauria; order Squamata; family Colubridae; genus Ptyas; species Ptyas mucosa. The sequence goes on from WNWU01000125.1 coordinate 2,464,485, forward strand.
AGGGGGGCCCAGCCTCTACCTTTACGCCACTTCAGAAGGGATTCGCCCTATAGATCAGGGGGATATCCGCCTGCCTGACTCCACAGGGGCCCTCATAGCTGAGGCTATTTGCCAGGGAGTGGCCCAGTGCCTTCAACAAGGAGTTTCTTCGGCTGTCTCTGATTACGCAAGCCGATTGGGCCACCAGCAAGGCTCCCACGATTTAGAAGGGTCTATGATGGGGCATGAGCAGTCCTGTTCTCTTGCTTCATCGGACCCAGATTCCTTATCGGAGGAGGAGATCCCTTGAGATATGACCTTCTTGGATAACGAAGGCCTTGGGCCTGACCAGCCTGCATTTAGTGGTCTGTTTCGACTGCAAATATTCAAGTCTCTGCTTTTTAAAGCACAGAATACATAACTAGGCTGTACTCCCCCAATCCAAGAGCAGGTCTTGTCAGAGCTTGACCCGACCAATACCCTATTAGCTGAGCCCACAGTGGAAACGAAAACAGTTCCTGCTCCTAAGCTTTTCACCGATGTGGTCCAGCGGCAATGGGCGTTTCCAGGCTCAGGACTAATCCCAACAGGCTAGACAAACGCCTATATAATATGGTGCCGGACCTCTCCAACCTTTTACAAGTTCCAGCGGTAGATTCCCCCATCGTGGCTCTCTCCTCAACAACACATCTCACAGGTCCTCCAGAGGAATATCTTCGCCCAGAGGATAAACGGGTGGAAAAAACGCTAGTCAAGGGGCATCAGGCAGCCATCTGGTCTGTCAAGGCGATGACAGCATCATCGTTCTTTAACAGGGCCTCGCTCCTGGTTAAAACAACTCCAGGACAGAACTCCAACATCACATTCGAGATCCCTTAGGATCTCAACAAAATTATTGCTGCTCTGGAGTTCTCGGCGGATGCCACCCTCAACGCTGCCAGATTCGCAACAAAGTCCATTGGATCTTCGGTAACCTTTAGATGACTCCTGTGGCTCTGACAGTGGCAGGCAGATGCTAGAAATAAATGGAGACTGGCATCCGCTCCCTACTCGGGGGAGAAGTTATTTGGAGCCTCCCTGGATCCCATATTGATATGAGACCAGGGACAAATGCAAAATCTTGCCATCGGTCTCTAGGAGAGGGGATTCCCATCAACCACCTTATTTTCATCCCCAGCCCTTTCGTGGCTCTGACAGCAGCTTCTTTCAGCCTCGGCCTCAAAGAATCTTTCCAACCAGAGGGGGACAACAAGATGGTCAGGTTAGACAGGGTTCCAGGTTAAAGGAAGTCCTTTCGGGGTGGGAGGGGTTGCTCCTTCAGGCGATCTAAGTAATTCTCTTTCAGAGGTTCCCATTGGGGGTCATCTGGCTCGTTTCGCCAGCCAATGGGACCTTTCTACAACGGATGCTTGGGTCAGGGAGACGGTCCGGTTGGCCCCCTTCCTAGAATTTCTCTCCATACCTCTGAGAATTTTCGTATGCTGCCCCGTCTTGTGCAATAGAGTCACCCAGTTGTTGATGGATTCGGCTATTCATCAGCTCCTGACAATTCAAGCTAGTCAGCATGTTCCATGAATCCAATATGGGCAAGGGTTTTATTCCCATCTGTTCGTCGTACGGAAACCCTCGGGGGGATGGAGGGCAATTCTTGACTGCAAATCCTTGAACCAGTAGATTATTTATCATCGGTTCAAAATGCAATCTCTCCACACGATCCTGGAGAGCATCCGCAAGGGCGACCTCCTCTCGTCAGTGTACCTGACGGAGGCATACTTGCACGTTCCCATCCTTCCCAACCACCACAAATTCCTCTGCTTCTATTAACGGAGGGAAACATTATCAATACCAGGCCTTGCCATTTGGGCTGTCTTCGGTCCCCAGGTGTTCTCAAAAATCATGGCTGCCTTAATTGGTCACGTCCACACCCTTCCCATTAAGATCCAATTCTATTTAGATGACATCCTTATTCAGTCATCATCTGAACCCATGGCAAGGCAGGACATCGCTACCACCATTCGGGTCCTCCGAGGCCATGGGTTTTTGGTAAATTGGGTCAAAAGTCACATAGTTCCTTCCACCCGCCACCTCCATCTGGGTGCAATAATCGATACAATTGACTCAATGATGTACCTTTCCCAGGAGCGCCAGTCTAGTCTCATGGATCTGGCAGAACGTTTCCAGACGGAACATTCAGCATCTTTAAAGCGGTTATCACAGCTCCTGGGGAAAATGGTTTCCACATTTGGCATTTTCCCTTTGCTTCGCCTCCACAGCAGGGAATTGCAGTGGTTTCTTCTTCCGTATCAGTGGGCTCGCTGCAGCACGTCTCTATCCCAAGTATCCCTCCCACCGGAGGTTCTCTCATCCCTAAAGTGGTGGACATCCAATGCCATCTACAAGGGCTGCAGGTTCCAGGAATCTCATCGACTGGTCCTCACAACCGACACCAGCCTCACTGGGTGGGGGGCTCATCTCGGGCCCCATATGGCTCAGGATCTGTAATCTCCACAGGATCAGAGATGCAACATCAACTTCTTGGTACTTCGGACTATCCATCTCGCCCTTCTCAGTTTTGAGGACATTGTCTCTGGCCAGGATGTCCTAATCTTGATGGACAATGTAGCCACGAAGGCACATGTGAACAGACTAGGGGGACTCATTTGAGAACCCTCATGATGGAGACCTTTCAATTAGGCCAGTGGGCGGAAACCCATCTACGCTTGCTACTAGTGGCCCACATCTCCAGAGCAGCGAACACCCGGGCGGACTCTCTCAATTGCAACCTAGTCAACCAGGCAGAATGGAGCCTGTCACCACCTTTATTCAAGGAATTGTCAGACCAGTTCGGTCTTCCCGTGGTCAATCTCTTTGCCACCAAGGACAACCATCAGATACCAAGATACTTCGCCAGATTCCCATCGCTGGGGGCAGAGGCAGTGGATGCCCTGTGCAGTACATGGCCGCCGGGGCTCCTCTACGCTTTCCCCCCACTTCTGTTGATTCCCAGAGTAATCAGGAAGCTTCTGGAGGAGGAGACGGAACTAATCCTGCTAGCTCCTTACTGGAGGCCTTGGTACGCGGATCTAGTGTTCCTGTCTGGGTCCTGGCCCCGGCATATTCCCAATGACAAAATAATTCTTCATCAGGGAATGTTAGTACACCCAGACCCCCAGTGGTACCAATTAACTGCCTGGAGTTTGAGTGGGGCATCTTGACTAAGATCAACATCCCTGCCAGAGTCATCACCACGATCCAGGCCTCCCAAAGAGGGTCTACGAATCACATCTATGATGCTACATGGTGGGCCTTTGTCCACTGGTGTTGACAACGTACCACTGTGCCCATGGACACGGCTTTGGCTCACATCTTAGAATTCTTACAAGACGGGTTTGAGGCAGGCTTGGCTCCCAACACTCTTCGGCGACAGGTAGCGGCCATATCTTCTGTTTTGACCTGCGGGTCGTCGGGCAAAATCTCTAAGCATCCTGTCATTTGCCATTTCTTGTGAGGCGTCACCAACCTATGCCCACATGGAATTTGAACAAAGTCCTTACAGCACTGACTAAGTCACCATTTAAACTGTTGAGAGAAGCTTCTCTCTGGTTTCTGTCGCTCAAAGTAGCCTTCCTTATTGCAATCACATCCACCCGCCAAATCTCTGAGATGACCACCCTATCTATCCGTCAGGACCTCTGCATCTTTCATAGCGACAGGGTCGTTCTCCGATTGGACCCAACCTTCCTTCCCAAGATGAATACACTTTTCCACAGACCCAGGAACTAGTTCTTCCTAACTTCTGTCCAAACCCTAGACACCCGTTGGAACGGGTTTGGCACACATTAGACGTATGTCGGACATTCAAGATCTATATTAATCGAACATCAACACTCAGGAGGACAGAGGCCCTCTTTGTCTCCTTCCAACCGGCCTCAATGGGAACTAGGGTCACGGGTCCTACTCTGGGAAGATGGCTCAAGGCTACCATCACCAAGGCCTACGAGAGACAGTCACTACCTATTCCAAGGAACATCATAGCCCACTCCACCAGAAGTGCGGCTATATCAGCAGCTTGGGCCGCTCATGCACCTTTGGAGAAAGTGTGCAAAGCAGCTACTTGGTCGACCCTGACAGCTTTATCCATCACTATAAGGTGGATTCCTATGCCTCAGTGGATGCGGCTTTCGGCAGAAGGGTGTTACAAGGAGTGCATCTCGATACAGGCTCACGGGGACAGCCTACTCCCTCCCAATAGGACATTGAGGTTTGGTATGTCCCATGCCTGACTGCCATTCCCACTGACAGGGAGAATGGGTGTTGGTCTTACCTGATATGCCCTTTCTCTGGGAGGAGGGAACTGCAGTCAGCCCCACCCTACTGTTGTCTGGCCCTGAGGTATGGGGGCGGGAGGACACTAATTCTTTCTACTTTCAGATAGACATATCAGTCTGAATCTGCGTCCTTGCCGAAAAACTGGAGGCTAACAAGAAGAGGCAGGACTTAAGAATTCTGCAGACTTGGTCCTAATAGCTAACAGACAAGTTAAACCATGCCTGACTGCCATTCCCTCCTCCCAGAGAAAGGGCATATCAGGTAAGACGAACACCCAATGTGTATTCTATATATCTCATCAATGTCACCTTGGATCTCCTGTTTGGTTTTCTGTAGGGTGTCCGCTTATAGTTCTGTCATAATCTTTAGTAAGCTTTTTTCCTTGTTTTCAACTATATTTTGAAATCTCAAGAAAGCAGCTTTTTCCATTTCTATATAGACGATCACCTCTTCCTGGTTCCTACTTGCTGCAATAAGTTTCTGTTCCATTGTTTCTAGTTTCTTTTCTGTTTGTTCTGCTTTTGTTTTCACCAATTGTATTTTCTGTTCATTCTTGGATATTGCCTGTTGTATCATCCCCATTTTGTCGTCCAGTTTTCGGATATCTCCGGAAACGTCTCCCTTCATCTCTTCCATCTCATTCTTTATCTCCTCGTGATTTCTCGCTATTGATTCTTGTGTTTTGGTCATAGTTTTCTGAATCATGAGGAGAGTCATCTGCATGGTCTGCATGTTCAGTGTGGAGTCTGGTTTCTCACCACTAAGCATACTCTCTATTGAGCGTTGATTCAATGGGGATGATGTCGTAGCTGTTGGGTTCGATGTTGTTTTCTTCCCTATTTTGGTGATGGTCATTGTGCTTGTCATTTTCACAACCCAAAATATATTCTTCCACAATAACATATATAGACTATTATCCACCAATAATGCTTCCCACCTTTCCTGTGGAAATTTCCCCACATCTATACACAATTTACTATTTGATATTAAATAATATTATATAGTACTAATCCAATCATACCGTACTTCCTATCAATGTTATAGTTATATATTCCTATGGATAAATAAATAGATGGTAATATAAATAGAGATCTAAGTAAATAAGTATATATATGTATATATAAGTTTAAATATAATTTATATAATTTAGCAGAAGTATATGTACATTATTATAGACTATATATAAAATAATATAAAATAGTCCCCTTTAGATTAGATATTTCTAATCAATCAATTTTGCAATTATTAACAACTGTATCTCTTTATATAATCCTGAATATTGCATCAGTCGCTGTTCCTCTTCTTGCCTAAGTGGCCATCTCCTTCTATTTGGTTCAGTCTCTAGTCTCTATTTAATTCAGTCTCTAGTCCAATAGCCGTTAAGATTTTCCTACAAAGTTCTATATTCCAACACAGTTCCAATCGCAATCCAAAAATGTCTCATATATCCCTAAAAGTTTTCTTAAGCAATAGATCAACACTTCTCCACACACTCTTTTCGTCTTGCTCTGTCGGTATCTGCCCTCTGGCAACAACCTCTCCCACTGCTAAATCGGCACTATGCCTCTCCCCCTCTCCTTGGAGACTCACTTTCACAATTCAGTTCACAGACAAAACTTTTTAACGGGTATTAAATCCACCAGATCTTCACTGATATCCTCGCACTGCTTCCTTCTTTCCTCTTCCCAATCCACATCTGGCAGTAACAGCTCTGGATCAGCCATGATGGCTGATTTCTTTCTAGCCGGCATTAAGGGATTTCCCCTTGTCAAAACGGGAGATTGCTCTTCTCCTCATTTCCCCCAGGGCTTCCCCTCTATCTCGTTAGTCCCTCCAGGATTAACCCTGCCTTTTCAGGCCTCTGGACAAGAAAATTCAGGCAATGGGAATGGAGCCCCATTCCCTTGCTCTGCTCCACTATGACGTCACCACTGGAAGTCCTAGGATTTTCACCCATGGAACCCTTTCTATTTTTTTATTTTGTTGAATCAGCTGTCTTAAAATCCAGACTTCATCAGTTACCCACACCTACATTATGGTGATAGTATGATATACTCTTTCCTAAAATTCCTATGACTTTTATTCCCTCAACCACTTCATCCCTGTTAGTAAGTATCAACACCAGTATAGCTGACACTCTAGTTCCCTCCTCCACTTTTTGTATGATAAAATTGTCAGCTATGTATGTCAAAAACCTATCCCATCTCCCACATACTGCAGAGTTTGTTTCCCAGATTGTGTCAGGGAAGTTAAATCTCCTATTATTACAGTGTTTCCTGAACACTCAGCTAACAGACTTACAAAAAGCTCATCTACAGGTAATCCCCGGTTACGAGCGTTCCCTTAGTGAATGTTCGAAGTTATGCGATAAACGCCCCCTAGCATTTATGAACAAGTCCTGAAATGATGAATATTGCAACACCATGGCATTGTTCGCTGTTATGAACAACTGCAGATGCTCTGCAACATTTACCCTGCCTTTCCCCCCCCCTCCCCAAACCAGGTCTTCACAGGTACTTTGCCTGTGAGACTCACTTACCTTGCAGAGATCTCTCTGTCACAGTTTCTTTGCCTGCATTTGCAGAGAACAGAGGCCTAATGTACTGTGAGATTTCATGCTATTGATTTCATGTAATAGGCCTCTATTCTCTGTGAAGGCTTCGGTCCTTCAGGCTTTCCCTCTTTTTGCTATTTCCTTGCCGAACCTTGCAGGGAGATTGTGTTCCTGTAGGCTTTGGCAGCCCTTTGCCTTTTTTGGCACCAGCGGAGCTTGAGAGGAGCATCCCTCCAAAGCCCTGTTCCTTTGCCGATGAGAAAACAGGTCCAGAAGGCCGTGTGCAGTCTTCTGGACCTATTTTCTCATCACTGGAGGCCTCGTCAAGCTGATCTCCTGTGAGAAAGGTGGTCCGGAAGGCCACGTGCAGCCTTATGGGCCTGCTTTCTTGCCACCAGAGACCTCATCAAGCCCTTTGCTGACAAGAAAGGAGGGAGCAGGCAAAGAAACAGGCTGTAGAGAAGACAGATCTTCATAAGGTAAGTCACCCAGCATGGCAGGATGGAGGGGGTCTCTGGATATTAAACCTATATTGAACCTATTGATATTGAACCTATATCAATATCATTTCTTTTTTCTTAATATACTTTCAAGGCTTTCATCCTTAGTACCATGTATACAACATTGTACAGGTACAGTAATTCTTTACATACATTGCACTCAGGGATGGTATTCACTTACTTTCCCTACCGGTTCGCAAATGTGAGCGCATACATAATACTCCTTCCTTCTCTATTTTCCCCACCCAACAACCCTGTGAAGTAGGTTGGGCTGAGAGAGAGAGTGACTAGCCCAAAGTTACCCAGCTGGCTTTCATGCCTAAGACCAGACTAGAACTCAGTCTCCTTGTTTCTAGGTCAGCGCTTTAACCACTACACAAATAGTACTCCCTGTTCATTCCCCATACTTTGAGTATTAGTATACAGCAGTGGTGAAATGTAAAATTTGTTACTACTGGTTCTGTGGTCGTGGCTTGGTGGGGAATATGACTGGGTGGACGTGGCCAACTTTTTTTTTTTTTACTTTTAAAACCATTTTTTCTACAACCTCTTCGGCTGATCCCAGCTGAGTTGCCTGATTGTAAGAGGTTTTTTTTACTTTTAAAAGCCTCTGATGATCCCAGCTGAGTTGCCTGATCATCGGAGGTTTTTTTCACTTTTAAAAACATTTTTTCTACAACCTCTTCAGCCGAAGAAGTTGTAGAAAAAATGCTTTTAAAAGCCTCTGACAATCCTAGCTGAGCCGCACGATCATGAGAGGCTTTTTTTTACTTTTAAAAGCATTTTTTTGTCTGAAGAGGTTGTAGAAAAAATGCTTTTAAAAATAAAAAAAAGCCTCTGATGATTGCATGGCTCAGCTGGGCGTGGGGGTGGGGGGTGGGCTACTGGTTCTCTGAACCACCCGCCACCATCGCTACCGGATCGGGCGATCCGGTCCGAACCAGGAGCATTTCACCCCTGATATACAGGCATCTGAGCCCATTATGAATGACATGACATTTGCTTGCAGTGTCTCCTGATTTATTCCTGAGTGCTTGTCACTGCTTCTTTCCTTGTTGTCAAGTTTGCTGTCTTGGGGCTTATACTTTGGGTTTGGCCCTTCCTCCTCCAGATTTAGTTTAAAGCTCTTCATTTTACCAGTTTTTACTGCTGAAGTGCAGCATCTCCTGATGCAAAAGAGATCCCCTGGTCTGTCCAGTAACAGAGAAATCTCATCCCATTCAGATTTAGAGGATGGGCAGCCTAGGAAAGTTGCTGCTTGGCACTTTCCCATGAAATGAAATTTGCTGGGATGAATTCTTATATCCCCACCCTACTCCAGGGGGAGGATACTGTAAAATCTCCATTCCCTCCCGATCGGCTGGGACTCGGAATAGATGGGGGCCGGGGCCGGGGCCAGTCAGAGATGGTATTTACCAGTTCTCAAACTACTCAAAATTTCCGCTACCAGTTCTCCAGAACTGATCAGAACCTGCTAGAATCTCCTAGAGATCGACTTGGCTTCTTCCCTAAACATTGTTTCTATTGTTCTCACAAGCTTCTCACTTGTTTTATTACCAGTCCCTATATTTGTATTCTAGTATTTTTATTATGTTGTTTCTTGGTTTTATTATTACAATGTATTCTGCCACATTCCACATTCTGCCTTTAATATAATAAGAATAACAACAAAAAAAAACAGAATAACAAAAAAGAATAGGACAAATGGAAGGGACTTCTATTCCAAACCCATGCTCAAGCAGGAGTTCGTTGTCTATTAAAATGGCTGTACAGTCTCTTCTTAAAAACCTCCAGTGATGGAGCATCCACAATTTCTGGAGACAAGTCGTTCCACAGATGAATTGTTCTCATTGACAGAAAATTTCTCCATAATTCTAAGTTGAATTTCTCTTTAATAAACTTCCATCCGCTACTTCTTGTCCTACCCTCAGGTACTTTGGAGAATAGGTTGACCCCATCTTCTCTGTGATAGCCCCTCAAATATTGGAAGATTGCCATCATGTCAACCCTAGTTCTACCCTTCGTTACACAAGAAACACGCAATTCACATACCTGTTTAGCTTCCATCCTTTAATCATCTTTGTTGCTCTTCTCGTCACTCTTTCTAGAACAGCTGTCAAACTCATGGCCTGAAGTCCAGATGCATCACGTGTTGGCCATGCCGGTTTAGCGAAGGGGGGGGAAGTCATGATATGTCATATGATGACGCCGTGACGACGCAAGTTTGACACCCCTAGTCTAGAATGTCAACTTTGGGGTGGGGGGGGTTGTGGTGACCAAAACACTTGGAATGCCGTATATTTTGGATATTAATTTTCCTTTGGGGCCTATCAACAATTTGTCTAGTTGTTTTGGTTCCATGGCAAGTCTGTATTCTTCCACATCTTTCTTGTATCTAGATTGCAGTTGTAAATATGTCCACCAATCTATAGATATTCCCTGTTCCTTTAGTACCTGGTTGTTTTTAAGCTTTCCCTGTTTATCTAAAATTTCTGAATATCTGGGCATTTATATCTAATGTGTTGGGGTGGATCATTGCTTCCATGGTGGATAACCAACCAGGTATTCTCCAGCTAGGAAGGAAATGGCAGTCAGTCTGGGGATTCGCTTCGTCTAGGCACGTGACCAAGTCTGTCAGTTAAAAATCTCCGCCCTCCTGGGCCACCCCAGTTCTTCAATTCGGTCTTCGCTGACGGACATGTCTTCCAGGCTGACTGCCTTTCTTCGCTAATTTTAAACTCAACGTTGGATCTTTTTACCAGCTGGTAATCCTTTCAGCACGACTTGGATTCATCTTCCTCTGATGAAACTCCCCGTTGCGGGTGAGTTGGCTGCAATTCAAAGGCCTTTGCCTAGCAGCCCTTCCCGGCTAGAGCGGTGGCTCGCCGATTGCCTCAGCCTTGCCCGGCTCCCTCCCTCGGATAGAGCAGCTGCTCGCCGATTGCCTCAGCCTTGCCCGGCTACCTCCCTCGGCCCGACTGCCTCTCCCTCGGCTAGAGCAGCTGATCGCCGATCGCCTCAGCCTCGCCCAGCTGCCTCCCTTGGCTAGAGCTGTGTCTCGCCGAGCGCCCACATCGCTTTTAAAAGCCGGACAGCTAGCAACCTTGGCCACAGCATTACAGCAGCTGTTTGGCGCTTCTGAGTAACCTGAAGGCATCGGGAAATTGTTTTCTTCCTCGCGGCTTCAGCCCAGATGAGATCCAACATGGCGACCGCCATGCGGTCAGGCGCGGGAGCGCCCAACGCCGCTCAGACGCCACCATTGCAGCGATCCTCTGGAGGGATCATCCGCCTCCTTGCCGCCTCCACCCAAGAGAGCTAGGGCAAAAAACCCCTCAGCTGCTTCCTCTTCCTCAGCACCTTCTCGGGAGGAGCAGCGGAGGCATAAAGCAATTGAAAAAGGCTTTCTTAAGGCTCAAGCTCAAGCTGGTTCTGCGGATTCTGGGGCTTCATCATTACCTAGCGTTGCCCCCAGATCCCCGTCATCGGTACGGGACCTCTCGCCTGATGTCCCTAGAGTAGCATCGGGGGCTTCTCCTCCCGACTCCCAACGTCTGTTTCAAACTGTGCCGGATGCCGTTCAGCCATCTCTCCCAGTGGCTCCCCCTCCAGCGCCAGCTCCTTCCCCTGCCATCATGGCGGATACTCTGGAGGCCCTTCTAACCAGGGCAATTAGGAAGAGCCTGGCCGAATGTATGAATGTATGTATGTTCCTCTAATCCTGACCTCTAGGGATCTAGAGGCCCCTCTGTCCGACCAGGAATGCTTGGAGGGGCAATTTTCTGGTGATAATGCTTCCCTGTCAGAAACAGACGACTACTTGGACCAGGCTTGGTCTGATGATGAGGGTCTGGGGCCGGACCAACCCTCATTCATTGGCCTCTTCAAGCCTCGGCTATTTCGCTCGCTACTATACAAGGCCCTCACTACCACTCACCTGGGCGACCCATCTGCTTCAGCCGCCAGTTCCTCTGCTGCGGACCCTGCAACTGCAATGTTCCAGGAACCCACTGTGGAACCCGAGACAATCCCGGCTCCTAAGCTGTTCACCGATGTATTGCAACATCAGTGGGTCCTCCCGGGAGCGGGTCCCAGCCCTAACGGTCTAGACAAGCGTCTGTACAACTCGGCGGCCCCCTTGGCAGACTTTCTGCAACTTCCTAAGGTGGACCTCCCGATAGTGGCCCGAACAGATAGTTCCATCCTACTGGACCGGCCGAGGACTCCCTCCGGCCGGAGGACAAGAGGGCAGAAAAGACTCCTCAAGGGTCATCTTGCCACATCCTGGTCCATTCGGGCTTCCACCTCGGCATCATTTTTCAATAGAGCCGCCCTGTTATGGATCAAGCAGCTACAAGCTCGTCTGCCCTTGTCGGAGGGCCGATCCCACCAGGACCTGAACAAAATAGCGGCTGCCCTCGAGTACTCGGCCGATGCCACCCTCAATGCCACCAGGTTCTCGGCCAGAGCCCTATGACTTCATGCCGCCTGCTGTGGCTTCGCAATTGGCAAGCGGACATGCGCAGTAAATGGCAGCTCGCTTCGGCTCCATATGTTGCTGGCAATCTGTTTGGTTCCGCCTTAGACCCTCTTCTAATTGAGACTCGGGATAGGCGCAAGATTCTTCCACACTCAACTCTTCGAACCGACTCGTTTCTCCGCTTCCTCCAGGTTCCAGTCCTTTCGGAACTCCAGCTCTTCTCCATTCTAGTCCTGGCTCCAGCGGCCTTTCAACTCCAGGCCACAACCAGACAATCAGGTTAGACAGGGTTCCAGATTTCCCCCACGACGCCCCCCTCATAGGGGACGGGGCCGTTTCTTCCGCAGATCCCGCTAGTTCACCCTCCCCTCCCATCGGTGGCCGTCGCTCCCTATTCCTCCCTCAATGGGAGAATTCTGTTCACGACTCCTGGGTGCTTAACACCATTGCCGAGGGTCTTTCCTTGGAATTCACCTCCCCCCCTCCCTCCCGGTTCATTTCATGCCCAGTTTCCAGGGACCGAACCAGGCTTGCTCTGGTTTTGGCCGCCATTGACCATCTCCAAATTGCAGCCATTGAGCGAGTTCCTCCTTCCCAGCGGGGTGGGGGGGTTTACTCCCGCCTCTTCATTGTCAAAAAAGCCTCCGGGGGTTGGAGGGCGATTTTGGACTTGAAGGCATTGAACCGGCATATTAAATATCGTCGGTTCAAGATGCAATCCTTGTTTTCCATTCTGGATTCCATCTGCCCCTTCGATTTTCTTTCCTCCATAGATTTAACGGAAGCTTACCTCCATGTCCCCATTTTACCCACTCACCACCAGTTTCTCCGCTTCGCCTTCAGGGGTTCCCTCTACCAGTATCGGGCTTTCCTCTGCCACTAGGGTGTTCACTAAAATTATGGCGTCCCTCATTGGCCACATTCGAGCCCATCCCATTCGTCTTTTATTTTATTTAGACAACATTTTGGTTCTTTCTTTGTCACTCCCTGGGGCCCGGGCTGATCTCACTACAGTCCTTTCCTCCTTGCAGGACCACAGGTTTTCAATTAATTGGGATGAAAGCCACCTGTTCCCCTCCACATGTATCGTGCATTTAGGGGCCCTCATCGATACTGAGGTGTCCTCTGTGTCCTTAGCCACCGACCGTCAGATCAGCCTGTGGTCTTTGGCCCTCAGGACCCTTTCTGAGGGCTCGGCCACAGTTTTATCCCTCTCTCATCTTTTGGGCAAAATGGTGTCGACCTTCGGCATCACGCCTTGGTCTCGGTTACATAGCTGGGAACTTCAGTGGCTCCTGCTGCCGTTCCAAAGGGCCCAGTGAGACACCTCTTTGCGTCGGATCCAGCTCCCTCCTTTGGTGATACGCTCCCTTCCCTGGTGGACCTCGGGGGTTTTATCTCGCGGCTCCTGCTTCAGGGAACCTCAGCGCCTTACACTGACCACAGACGCCAGCCTGTCCGGCTGGGGGGCCCACCTTCTTCATCACATGGCCCAGGGTCAGTGGTTGGCACAGGAATCCCTTCTCAACATCAACTTGCTGGAGCTACGGGCTGTCTGCCTCGCACTCCTTCAGTTCCAGGACCTAGTGGAGGGGAAAGATGTCTTCGTCCTCATGGACAATACAACGGCCAAAGCCCACATAAACAAGCTGGGGGGCACCAGGTCCTGTGCCCTCATGGACGAAACTCTCCTTCTGGGTCTCTGGGCCGAGAGACACCTATCTTCCATCAAGGCAACCCACATATCGGGCTCAACGAATGTGCAGGCGGACCCCCTCGGAGGCGGGTAGACCAAGGGGAGTGGTCAATATCTCCCTCCCTCTTTCAGGAGATTACGAGCAGTTTCGGACCGCCAATCCTCGACCTGTTTGTGTCACGGGCCAACCACCAGGTCCCTAGATATTTTTCCCGGTACCTGGACCACCAGGCGGAGGCCACAGATGCCCTCCGCAGCCCTTGGCCTCCTGGCCTTCTTTATGCCTTCCCCCCCTTACCCGTTATCCCGCGGGTCATCCGCAAACTGCTCGACGAGAAGACGGAGCTCATCTTATTGGCCCCCCACTGGCCCATGCGCCAATGGTTTGCGGACTTGAGGTCCCTATCCGTCGCTCCACCCTGGCAGATACCAACCTCCAAGGCCCGCTTATCTCAGGGATCACTCCTCCACCCGGACCCGGCTTGGCTCCGCTTGACCGCTTGGCGGTCGAGCAGCTCATTTTGATGGAATCCAAACGTCCAGGCCGCTCGCCGCCCCTCCACGGTCCGCATATACGAGGCTACTTGGCGGGCCTTCTCAACTTGGTGCTCCACAGTTCCAGTGCCTCTGATGTCAGCCTCCATTCTCAACGTGTTGGCCTTCCTCCAGGCAGGCCTCGACCGCGGCCTGTCTCCTAACATTCTATGTCGACAGGTCGCTGCAATATCCTCCGTCCTGTCTTGCAGATCTCCCGATCCTCTCTCCAGACACCCCATCATCAGGGAATTCCTCCGGAGATTGATGAACCTACGCCCCTCGGTCATCCACAGGTTCCCTACTTGGAGACTTAATAAGTCCTCACAGCGCTCACGGTCCCCCCGTTCGAGCCCCTCCGCCAGGTATCTCTTTGGTTCCTGTCCCTGAAGGTCTCATTCTTAGTGGCAATTACATCTGCCTGCCGCATTTCCGAGCTGGCGGCGCTCTCCATTAGATCGGACCTTTGCATATTTCACACAGACAGGGTGGTCCTCCGCCTCGACCCGGCCTTCATAACCAAGATCAATTCCATCTTCCACCGGGCCCAGGAACTGGTCCTCCCAGACTTTTGTCCTTACCCGTCCCATCGGCTAGAGCACTCTTGGCACATGCTGGACGTCCGTAGGGCTCTGAAGATTTACATCGCCCGGACGGCTCCCCTTCGCAGGACAGAGGCCCTTTTCATCGCATTCCATTCTACTTCACTAGGGTCCCGCGTGTCCAGCTCCACCTTGGGCCGCTGGCTGAGGGCGACTATTGCTTTGGCATACCGGCAATCTGGCCTCCCTGTGCCATCTCACATCACGGCCCACTCGACCAGGAGCGCCTCCACCTCCACAGCCTGGTTGACTCAAGCTCCACTCGAGGAGGTCTGCAGGGCCGTCACATGGACCAGTTTGAGTCCCTTCGTCAGGCAATACAGAATCGACGCCTTTGCTTCCTCCGACGCCGCCTTCGGCAGGAGAGTCCTTCAGGCGGTCCAGACTCCCTAGAGGACACCGGACCCTGCTTATCCCACCCTGATGGACAACTCTCTTTGGTATGTCCCCAGACTGACTGCCATTTCCTTTCTAGCTGGAGAATGGACGTTGGACCTACCTGATACGTCCTTTCTCAGCTCAGGAGGAAATGGCAGTCAGCCCCACCCTCTTCGAGCGTTCCGGTGGCGGGCTGGGTGGGATGGTGTTCTAACTGTTTATCGTTACAGGAAGACATGCCTTGAGTCTGTTACTTCGCCCTCACCAAAGAACTGGGGTGGCTCAGGAGGGCGGAGATTTTTGACTGACAGGCTCGGTCACGCGCCTAGACGGACCGAATCCCCAGACTGACTGCCATTTCCTCCTGAGCTGAGAAAGGACGTATCAGGTAGGTCCAACGTCCATTTTCATGTAAAGTTTTTTCCTTATAACTTCCCAAATTCATAACAATGCCTCTCTTATTTTGTGTCTATAAAAATACGAGTGTGTTCTATTCCCTTTATCCCACATAAAGGCATGCCACCCCTTTTGCAGATTGTGTCCTTCCAGTGTTAAGATTCTTCTGTTGTTTAAGTTAACCCATTCCCCTATCCAAACCAGAGTTGCTGCCTTGTGATAAAATTCCCACGCTGGGAGTCCAAAGCCATCTCTACTTCTGCTATTTTGGAGAGAGAGTAGTTTTATTCTTTCCTGACCAAACAAATTTTGTAGTAATTTTGTTAAGTGTTCCGAAAAACTTCTTATCTAATGATATGGGAATTGTCTGAAATAAGTATAATAATTTGAGTAGAATATTCATCTTGATAGTCGCTATCCTACCTAAAAGTGATAGTTGTAGCGTCCCCCATTTTTCCAAATCCTTCTTTATTTGTTGGACTAATACCATGTAGTTATCCTCCTTTAGGGACAAACATCTCGCCATTAATCATATCCATAAGTATTTAATTTTTTTTACAATTTGTAAATCCATTTCATTTTCTAATTCTTTTTTCTGATTTGTTGTTAAGTTTTTAACTATCATTTTGGTTTTCCCTTTGTTCATTTTAAGTCCAGATATTTCCCCATATTTTTCTAATTCTCATATTAGAATGGGACCGGATTCCAGAGGTTCCTCAATAACGAATACCATGTCATCCGCGAAGGCCTGTGCTTTGTACTTTTCTCTTTTAATTTTCGTTCCCTTTATTTCTCGGTTTGCTCTGATTCTATTTAGTAATATTTCTAATGTTAAAATAAAGAGAAGTGGCGACAGTGGGCATCCCTGACGTACATCCTTGGTTATCTGAAATGTGTTGGTGGTGTTCCCGTTTACTATTACCCTTGCCTTCTGCATCATATATATTACCACAATCATATTTTCGAATTTACTTCCCAGTTTCATGTGTCTAATTTGCCTAATCATGAATTGCCAGTTTAGATTATCAAAAGCCTTTTGGGCATCCAGAAAAACAAGAGCCACTTGTTTCCCTGGGTGGGCTTCATAATATTCCAGTATGTCTACTATTATTTTTGTGTTATCTCTTATTTGTCTGTTTGGAAGGAAGCCATTTTGATCCAGGTGTATAGTCTCATTCAATACTCTTTTCAGCCTTTCTGCTATTATATTCATGAATATTTTGTAATCTGCATTTAAGATTACAAAGGAGTCTGAGTGGTGTAGGAGGCTAATGCCTCTACTAAGGCAGCATTTAACATCCAGCTGCCTGCAATTACTGCGAGTTCAATTCTCACTAGGCTCAAGGTTGACTCATCCTTTCTAAGGTGCGTAAAATGAGGACCCGGTTTGTGGGGGCAATAAGCTGACTTTGTATAAAATATACAAAAGTATGAAGGCTATTGCTTAATGCATTGTAAGACGCCCTGAGTCTCCGGAGAAGGGCGACATATAAAAAATAAACAAACAAACAAATAAATAAATAATTAAATAAATGAGGGATATTGGTCTGTAATTTCTGATTTGATTTTTATCTGTACCTTCTTTTGAGAGTAAGGTGATGTATGCCTCCCTCCATGATATCGGTATTTTCACTTCGTATAGTGCTTCATTACATATTTCCAACAATACTGGTTCTATAATCTCACTCATTTTTTTGTAGACTTCCCCTGGGAGGCCGTCCGGTTCTTATTGTTCTTAAGTTTTAGGATTGCCTCCCTCAATTCTTCTGGCGTTATTTCTCTATTTAGCATTATCCTTTTTTCCTCCTCTAGTGGTGTAATCCCTTCTTCCAACAAATAATTATCAATTTTATCCTTTGCTGTTTCCGTTTGTTTATAAAGATTCACATAATAATTTTGTACAATTTTCTTTTTCTCTTCTTCATTATTTTGTGGGGTCCCCATCTTATCATATAATTGTTGAATAATCCATCCTTCTTTCTTCTTCTTCAGTTTGTAAGCCAGCCACCTTCCAGTCTTATTAGCATGTTCAAAAAGGAATTGTTTAGAAAATTTGAAATTTCTTGCGATTTCCACTTGCTCCCTTGTCTAACAAGGGTCAAAGTTTCTTTAACAAGTTCATCTCCTGGTTTTGTTTGGAGTTGATTCTCCAATTTTCCAATTTCTTCCATTTAGGGTGTTATGTTGCTTCCATTTTTCCTTATTTTTCTTTGCCATATAAGCTATTGTTATCCCCCTTATATAAGCTTTCATAGTGTCCCATAAGATGGTTAATGAGGTATGTTGCTTTTTATTTTCTTTAAAAAATAATGTCAATTCCTTCACTATCCTTTCACTGTATTCCTTTTCCTTTAAGATTTGGGGGTTTAGCATCCATCTTTTGATTTTTTTTCTTTGGCCTCTCCATATTATCTCAAGGGGGTTATGATCTGCCCACGTGTCTGGGGAGATCTCAATCTTTTCTATTTATATACCTAATTCCTTATTCATCCACATCATATCAATTCTAGACCAGAATGCATGGGGGTTGGAATAAAATGTATATTTATTTTCTTTTGGATGTAGGGTTTTCCACATATCTATCAAATTTAGTTCATCTATCATTCTAAAAAAGATTTTTGGTAATATATTTCTTTTTTTCTTGTTATTTTTATCGCTGATATAATCTTTTTTGGTATTGACTATCCCATTATAATCATCCACAATGCATATATTCCTATGACCTGTCACAATTATCTTTTCATGCAATTTCTTATAAAACTACTCCTGGTTTTTATTACGCGCATAAATAACTACCAACAAGATTAGTGTATGCCCTCTTTATTTCCATCATTAGGATTATTTCTTTTGGGTCTGCATAAATTTGATTAGCCTTTATTCTTTCCTTAATATATACCACCACCCCTTTCTTCTTCTTCTCTGCCAATGCTGTATAAAGTTTCCCTAATTTATTGTACTCTAAATATTTTCCATCTTCCTTTCGGATGTGTACCTCCTGGAGGCACACTATGTCTGTTTTTTGTTTAATTAGCTTTGTAAATATTTGTCTCCTTTTTGCCACTGCATTTAGTCCATTAACATTTATTGATATTAATTTAAAATCTTCCATTATATTGTCTGTCTACCAGATATTAGTATCTGTTGGCCCTTGTAACTATTTGGGTCTTGTTTTAATATCTCTTATTTCTTGGCTTTCTTTTCCTTCTTTGCTTCTCTCTTCCTGGACTCCTCCTTTGGCTTCTTGATGTTGTATTGGTTCCTCTTTTTGACTTATGGTCTCCATCTCCTCCTTTCTATTCTGATCCTCTTCATTTCCCATCAGTTGGTCAAAAAAGTCCTGTGCTATCACTAAGCAATCAATTTTAACCTTCTTTTTTTTATTGAAAAAGTTTTAAAAGTTTTACATACATTTTCTCCCGCCTCCCCAACCACCCCCCGACTTCCCAGAGCAAATACAAAATATAAAATACAACTTAAATCCCCTAAATTCAACTCCATCTCTCACTTATCATAATCATTAAACAAATAGATAAAAGGAAAGTAAGTCTTCTTTCTTCTTATTCCATCTAATTCAACAAAATTAATATCCATTTATAATTACAGTAGTTAATAAAACAATTAAGTATTACCTAATCAAACCTATCATTACTCAATATAGCTAATAGATACTTAACAGATTATTAGGTCTATACAGTTTAACAAGATATTTTTTTATTGAAAAAGTTTTAACAATACAAATTTTTCCCCCCTTTCCCCCCCCCTCCCTAACCACAGAATGTAGAATACATATAAAAAGAATATATAAATCCTTCCCATCCCCACCCTAACCCTCCCCCTCCTCCCTCTTCCCTCCCCCCCTTGACTTCCATTATATGCAATATTAATATTCCCAAACAATATATATGTTATTCAAACTTCCATATCTTTTTTCCTGTATTTACTAACATATTAACATAGTCATCTCAGCTAAAAGCGATATAATATTTTCTAGTCTGATACTTATTCTGTACATACTCAATCCATAATTTCCATTCCTGTATATACTTCTCATGCGTCTGATCTTTTAAAAAAGCTGAAACCTTTGCCATTTCTGCAAATCCAGCCATCTTCTGGGTCCATTCATCAACCGTCGGTAAAACATCACTCTTCCAATGTTGGGCAATCAACAACCTAGCTGCTGTCACCATATACAAAATCAATTTAGTTTCACCCAATGTAAAGTCTTTAACTATACCCAATAAAAAAAATTGCGGAGAGAATTGTATTTTTTTCTTTAAAACATTTTGCATAACCCACCAGATTTTTATCCAAAAAGCCCTCACTTTCCTGCAAGTCCACCAAATGTGATAATATGTAGCATCTAAACAATCACATCTCCAACATTTTGGCTGCACATTAGGGTACATGAACGACAATTTCTTGGGGTCTAAATGCCATCTATAAAACATTTTATAAAAATTTTCTCGTAAGTTTTGTGACTGTGTAAATTTAACGTTCTGAACCCATATTTTCTCCCATGTTTCCAACATAACTGGTTGAGAGAAATTTTGTGCCCATTTAATCATACAATCTTTAACTAGCTCATTTTCTGAGTCTCTTTCTAACAAAACATTATAAACTCTCTTAATATGCATTGGACCTGTCCGCTTCATCTGTTCAACCAATTCTACTTCATATTCCATTAAACCAGTTTGTTGATCTTCTTTCCATCTCATCTGTAGTTGATTGTATTGCAACCAAGTCAACGATTTCCCTTCTTCCAACAGCATATCCAAAGTCTTCAATCGCCACCTGCCCTCTTCAAAATAAAGTAACTCTTTATATAAAAACCCCCCGAGTGACTTAATATTTGTATTCCACATGGTATCAGCGAGATCCAGCCAAAACGGAATCTTATAATCCCAGTTAGTTCGGTGCCTTCTCCAGACTCTCAGCAAGGCATTTCTAAGTAAATGACTGTTAAACACTTTATCCACTTTGGTATCATAAAATAAGTATGCATGCCAACCCCAGACCAGGTCATGGCTTTCTATATTCAACAAATCAGTCTTAGTTTTCCCAAACCAATCACTTAATTGTATCAGTGCAGTTGCTTCATAATATAGTCGAAGGTTTGGGAGTTTAAGACCACCTCTCTCATGAATATCTTGCATTATTTTCAATTTAACTCTTGGCTTTTTATCATTCCAAATGAATTTGTTCAGTCCTTTTTGCCATTCTAGCAGTGGTTTGTCTGATTTAAGCACCGGTATCATTTGAAATAAAAAGATCAGTCTAGGTAAAACATTCATCTTTACTGCTGATATTCTTCCAAGCAGTGATAACTGCAGTTTTGCATATCTTTTTGTATCTTTTGCCACAGAACCTCATAGTTATTTTGAAACAGTTTAGCATTGGAGTCTGTGATTTGTACTCCTAAATATTTGACCTTTGAAACAGTCTCGAAGCCTGCCATTCTTTCCAATTCCTTTTTTTTGCTCTCTGTCAGATTTTTAACAATCATTTTAGTTTTCTTCTGATTCAACCTGAAACCAGATACCATGCCATAATCTTCTATAATATTTTTCATCTGG
This sequence comes from Ptyas mucosa, assembly GCA_012654045.1. Lineage (NCBI taxonomy): Eukaryota > Metazoa > Chordata > Lepidosauria > Squamata > Colubridae > Ptyas > Ptyas mucosa. The sequence goes on from WNWU01000125.1 coordinate 2,485,506, forward strand.
ATTATTGAATTCATGGGTTGTGATAGGGTAACAACCAGGTCATCTGCAAATGCCTTAGTTCTATAGTCCTTTTGCCTTATAACTATTCCAGTCAAGGAATTCGAATCCCGTATTGCATTAAGTAAGACTTCTAAAGTTAAAATAAATAGTAACGGGGATAATGGACAACCTTGTCTGGTGCCTTTTTGTATGTTAAAGTTCGATGTTAAGGATCCATTAATAATAAGTTGTGCATGTTGCTCTTGATAGATTGCACCAATCGCTTGTATAAACCGCTCCCCCAAATCCATTTTTTCCAAAGTCTTAATTATAAAGTTCCAATTCACTCTATCAAAGGCTTTTTCCGCATCCAAAAAAACCAGCACTGCAGAGATCTGTTTATTCTTATCTAGATAGTCCATTAGGTCTATAACTTGCCTAACATTCTCCTTCATATATCTGCCTTCAATAAATCCTGCTTGGTCGTGATGAATTATCTTTTGAATAACTGGCATCAATCTGTTGGCTAGTACTTTTGCAAAGATTTTATAGTCTGTATTTAATAGAGATATTGGTCTATAATTTTCTGGTTTCTTAGGACCTGATTCTTCTTTCGGAATCAATGAAACAAAGGCTGTTTTCCATGAGGAAGGTATCTTACCTCCTAGTTGTATATTACAAAATAAATCTTTAAGATGCTCAATCATTTCTTCTTGTAAAGTTTTATAATAAATTGCAGTTAAGCCATCCGTCCCTGGAGCTTTAGCTGTTTTTAATTGTTTTATAGCAAAACTGATCTCCTCCACTGTTATCAATTGTTCCAAATTTTTCTTTTGGCTCATTGAAATTTTTGAAACTCTCTTGTTTTCCAAATATTCATCTATGGTAATATTCTGTATGTCATCTTTAGCATATAACTTAGTATAATATTCCAAAAAGGTTTTTTTAATTAGATCTTGTTGATAAACTTCTTTATCAGCATATTCAATACTATCAATAATTCGTGTCGATGCTTGCTTCCTCAAAGTGTACGCCAACCACCTGCCCGGTTTGTTAGCATTGGAAAAATTATTATGCTTTGCAAATTGTAAGTTAGTTGCCGTTTGATCTGCTATAAGCATTTGAAATTGATCCTTCAAAAGTTTTACTCTCCAGGATCTTCTTTCTCTTTTAGCCATCTCGATTTCCATCCAGACCGGACTGTGGTCAGTCAAAGTCCTAGGAAATATCTTTATTTTCTTTACTTTAGAGAGTAGATTAGAAGTTAAGAGAAAAAAGTCTATTCTGGAAAAGGATTTGTGCCTGTCTGAGTAAAAAGTAAAGTCCAGTTCATTTGGGTTTCGAATTCTCCAAATATCTTTCAATTCCAAATCCTCTTTCAGTTCAAAAAAAGCTTGTGGTAATTTATTCCCTATTTTGGCCGTGGTTTTTTTATCCAATCTAGGTTGGATTACTCCATTCCAATCGCCCATTATTATAATGTTTGAGTAGTCCCAATCCAGAATTTTTAAATGAAGTAGCTTGTAAAAAGTTTCCTGCTGTTGATTTGGGGCATATATTCCGACCAACAAAATTGGTCCAACATCTGTAATAACTTCAACTGCAATATATCTTCCATCTTTATCTGCTTCTATAATTTTTGCTACAAGTTTCTTATTTATATATATCACCACTCCATTCTTCTTTTCCTGATTTGAAGCAACAAATTGCATTCCCAATTTTGAATTTATCAAGTATTTCTGATCTTGCAATTTTACATGAGTCTCCTGTAAACAGATAACATCATTATAAAATTGTCTCAAATAGTGAAATATCTTCCTTCTTTTTTGCGGAGAATTCAATCCGTTTACATTCCAAGACAAAAATTTAAGTGCCATTTGACCCTGTCTGAAGTTTTGAGAGCAATTGTTGAAGATTCTCTCCTACAGTAGGAATCTTCGGTTTAGCTCCTCCCATGACTTCAGCTTGCTGTTTATCTTTGGTTCTTTTCTCACGCTGTGGCTTACTATATTCTTGCTGCTGTTGCTTCATTTGTTTAGACATTGCTCTGGTTATGCGTTGCTCTTCCACTTTAGATGTTGTTACTTCCAAAGCCATCGCCTCCTCTGTGATAGTTTTAGACATTTCTTCCAAAGGAGAAGCTTCGAATGGTGCAAAAGGATCAACCACAACACCACCTACTGCTCCCATTAATTCTCTTGCCTCCCTTTGCGACTGCCTTATTTGTGCTTCTGTTTCTTGATCAATCTCGGCTTGTAGTTGAGCTTCTTTATCTATTGGTGAAGATGTGCGTGGAGGAGGAGAACCCGCTTTCAAAACATTGTAATAAAATTCTTCTGCTTTTTCAATAGTATTAAGGCGGTATCTCACTCCTCGCAGCCTGAGTATTATACCTATTGGGGCATCCCACCTAAATTGTATGTTCTGTCTTTTCAATTCTGTCACCAAAAATCCAAAATCCTTTCTATCTCTTAACATTTTAGGCGGTAGTTCTTTAAAAACTCCAATCTCACTTCCATCAACTTGAACTGTTGTAACAAAAGAATTTTGCAAAATTTCATTTCTCATTCTTCTATCTGTAAAATATATAACCACATCTCTAGGCAGTTGTCTTTGTACCGCCACACGAGAATTAACTCTGTAGACCTTGTCCATCTTGCACAAAACCAGATCTGGTTCCACTTTCAACATAACTGCCAAAGCCTCTGCACAAATTTTCCTAAGATCTTCCCTGGTGTTCTCTTTAACACCTCTCAATCTGATAGCATATTCCATTGATCGAAATTGCATCATAGTAATCTCATTTTGCATTTTTTGTGTAACTTCTTCAATTTCTATAATTTTTGAGTCAGAAGCTCTGAATTTAGTCTCCATCTCTGAGGCAAGATTCTCCACTTTTTTATCAATCTGCAGCGCTACCTCAGACAGGCCTTTAACCACTGTTTGAATATCTTGTTTAAGTGAGTCATATTTCTCTTGAAACATTCCTTTAACCTCCTTCTCTGATCTTTGAATTTCTTTAATAATAATATCATATTGGCTTTCTTCCTTTGTCTGAGATTGCAACTGCGCTGTTTGAGGCTGCTTCTGTTTATGTGTGGGGGAGCCCCCCCCTGGTTGCTTTGTTGCCATTTTACCTCTTAAAGATCTTCCTTTTCCACAGACTCTAACAACTTTTCCCAAAAAGTTCTCCAGATTCAATCAGGTCTATAAAAGTCAATTAGTATTTTTATTTTATTTTATTTTATTTTTGGATACTTTTCTGCCTCTTCCAGCCGAATTTGTTACTTTAAAATGTAGCCGGATACAGTAATCAAATTACTTTCGCTTTCAGCTCTCTCAACTAAGAGCAGGCGCCATTTTTTTCCCTCCCCTTTCCTCAAAGCCAAATTACTTTCACTTTAAAAACTCTTTAAAATAGTCCAAAAAGCTTCCAATACTTGCTGTTTAGTGAGAAGTTTGAAATCTTCCTTATTTTTCGTTATTATTAGTAATGCTGCCGCGCTGTCTTGTTCTGCTTTAAAGCAGAGTTTCCCAGTCGTCCGGAGCTTCAGCGGGGTGAATAGGGAGTCCCACCCTGTTAACTCCCCAGAAGCAAGAAAAGCTTTCTGGGGGTCTCACAGGGGACTCTTTCTTCTTTCTTCTTATTCCATCTAATTCAACAAAATTAATATCCATTTATAATTACAGTAGTTAATAAAACAATTAAGTATTACCTAATCAAACCTATCATTACTCAATATAGCTAATAGATACTTAACAGATTATTAGGTCTATACAGTTTAACAAGATATTTTATAACTTCTTTCATTTAAAACAAAAAAAAACCTCATTCAAAAACCCCAAATTTAAAATAAAATACTATATAAACTCTTCCGTCCTCCACTTTTAAACCATCAGGGTCCAATTATAATTAAAACACTTAATAAAAAAAAATTTCTAACTAAAAAATAATAATCAAACCTCTTATTAATTTATCAATACATATTAACAAATCAGCTAAAAACATCATTTAATAGCTATATCAAACATTTAAATTCTTCATACTAGATTAAACCAGTTGCTAATCTTCTTATCTTCACATCTTCCAACAGCATATAGAATGTCTTCATTTGCGTCTACCCACCTAAATAAAAATTGCTTCTTTATATAACCCCCCCCCGAGTGACTTTGTAATTGTATTTCAAATAGTATCCATCAAATCCAGCCAAAAATTAGATTAATAAATTCATCAGACGTATTAGGGAAACCACCAGATCAACTGCAATTGCCCTAGGCCCATAGTCCTTTTGCCTTATATTTATTACCATCAAACAGAAAACTCCAATTTACTATATTCAATAAAACTTCTGCGATTGCAATTAGGTCCAAATTTATTACAGTCCTTAATAAAATATTCCAAATCATTCAGGTCAAGGCATATTTCACAGCCCAACACACCAGCATTGCTGTGATCTGTTTATTCTTCTCAAAATATTCCAGTACAGCTGTAGGTTACCTCCTCATCGTCGCTCATCGCTTAGTTAACTGGCATTAAGCTGCTGGGTGTTTTCTTCCAAAAGTTCAAAATCTTTAAACACTTAAACAATACTTTTTAAGGACCATCATCTCATCAAGCAGGGTTATTTTCCATGTCTCCAGTCTTTCTTCGTTTCCTTTTTACGAACTCTTTTCTTAACTTTGATCCCTCTGCCTTTTTAAACTCCAGTAAAATTTTGCATTTTTTGGGATTGCATATTATAAAATTTTTGCAGAAATATAACTTCTTCTGAAAACAGCTCTTTAAATGCAGGTTGGATTTTATAAGAAAAGATTCGTGTAGCCAAAGTCTCATCAGCTTCCAAAATTTCTTGCTCCTTATTCTGCACAGCATCCATCTTTCTTTCCCCAAAAAAACCTACTATAGGCTGTTGTTGTTCTTTTCCATCTCCCAGCTCTTCATTCAATCCCCCACTGCTAGATTGCAACTCAGTATTTCCATGTATTTCATTGTTTCCAGCTTGAGAAGCTTGAAATATAGTATGAATTTTTTCCAATAAAGCAGAGGTAATTGAGCTCCAAGCTTCCTCAAAATCAGACCATATCTGAGGGTTAATTAACCCTTCTTTGCTTTCTTTGCTTTCAAAAAGACCAGCCATCTTGCCCCCCTTCTTCCTTCCCTTCCAAAAGGACAGGGGGGAAAAAGTATCAAAAAGAAAAAAAGACCCTTTGCAATTTGTAATTTGTATTACTACTTCAATTATTATAATTACTTCCTTTCTTGTTTCATCCACTTTTCAGAATAGAGTTTTACGTTTCAAACAGGGGCTTGTCAATAATTACTTTTAACTTTCACTTCTTCACGCCCCGTTGAAACTCAAATGCCATCTTGCTTTCACTTTCAGCTTAAGAAAAATCTTTTAAGGAAGGTAAATCTTTGGAGTTAAAAAAAAGAAAATACTTGCTGTTTTATTCATGCTGCTTATGCTCCGCCAGCTTGATTCAAAAAGTATTTGTTTAAAGTTGGTTGCTGGGATGGTAACGACATCTAGCTCTGCAAAGCAGAGACATCCAGGGTCCGGAGTACTGACAGGCTTAACAGGGAGCTCTCATCTTTGAGCGCCAGATTATGGGTAAAATCTGGCACTCTCAGGGAGCTCTACCCCACCCGTCTACTCACTTTCCCCCCTCTTACCGGGAGGAAAGTTTCCAAACCGCAAGACAGCTGATAGTCGCTGTTCTTGCGGTTCTACGGAGCCCTGGGTTGGCGCTTCAAAAAGAAGCGTCCGGCGATGTTGCGATCCCACCGGAAGTCCCCAATTTTAACCTTCTTGCCTTACTATGAAACAAGCATTCCTTCCGGGAGTATCCACCTAAACAAGATATTTCTTTTGTTCAATTGTAAGGCCAAGAAATGATAGTCCTTAAGTTGTTCTTGAATACTTCTAGGAATTTGCTTCAATGTAATAATTTCCTTCTCCTTGTACGTCATTGGTTCTTCTTGGGTGATATGGTAAACTATATCCCGGATTTTCTTTTGGGCAAATCTAATATGGACCTCTCTGGGCAATTTGTGGCATCTAGCATAATTCGTTTGGATTTGATACACTTCATCCATTTCGTTCATAATTTCTTGCTTATCCCTTTGGAGACATTCTGCTATAATGCCTGCCATTATCTGTCCTAAATCTTTATCCTTTGCCTCTATCACATTTTGAAATCTTAAGTAAAACGATGTCTGGTTCATTTCTAATTAGATTATTGACTCTTCGAGGTCTATATTTATTGCCATCATTTTCTGATCTATCAGGTCTAATTTTTTTTTTTTTTTTGCTTTGTTCTGTTTTGGCTTCCACTATTTTTATTTTTTGTTCATTCTTCTGAATTGCTTCCTGGATTGAGTTCATTTTATTATCCAGTTTCTGAATATCAAATTTCATTTCTCCATGATTGCTAGACATTGTTTCTTGCATCTTTACCATTGTTTCCTAGATCAATGTCAGAGTGGCTTGCATTGTTTGCATATTTGGGGTCGTGTTAGTTTTTCCCACCTTTGATAACCCCTCTATCGACCGTTGATTTAATGGGGAAGCCATCGTTATTGTTGGATTTGATGCAGTTTTTTTCCCTGCCTTTAAAGTCATAGTTGTCAGTTGTCGATGTATTTCAAGACATGGGATAAATTTTATGTTTGGTTAGAAAAGAAATATGAATAAGGACATAGAGATAAAATAGATAGAGAATAGATGGGAGAAAACAATTAGAAAAATAGATACCCAGATGATATCAAGTAAAAGGAGAAAAGTGGGGGGGGGGGTAAAAGGGAAAAAAGTGAGATATTATAAAAATGTACGCAAATGATGAAATAAAAATAAATAATAATTGAATAAGAAATTGAAATGAGAATAAAGTTAATTAGGAAATCGGGGCTGCTCAAATACCAGATGTTAAATAATTAATTCCACTAATGATAGCTATCTCTATTCTTAATCAACCTTAACAAATTATTCAACATAAGTATCAATATCAATAGTTTATGTAAATTAATCAAAATATACCAACAGGAGCTTTAAATTAAATCAATAAGCAGGTCTATATAAGTATAAAAGTGAGTATTGATAATCAATTAGTTGGTATATATCTAAAGTTGATTATAATTATCAATTTGTACAAAAATGTAGTTACAATTATTAATGTGTAAGCAATTCAGAGTATCTATAGAGTTAATTTTAAATACCAGGTTGTAAACACATAAATATATCCAAATTTATAAGTGGCTAGATACAGATATAAATATATTATACTTTAGCTCTCTATAAAATGCTTATTTTATAAATGTTACTGATTCATAAGTACTTACATTACCATTAATATTTATGTGTAAAATATATAGGTATATTTAAACCTTTGAGTCTTCTTAGTTACCTTAGAATTAGTCAATAGAGAATAATAAATATGCCTTAAATGCAAAGTTCAGACATTTAATTCTAAAAGAGTGTGCATCCTTGTATTTTCACCCAGTTATAACTCTCTTTACTCCTCCTAAGTCTTTAATGCCTCAATTATATTTATTGTATATTTTCTACAGTCTATTAAGTTATTATTGTCTTTCTCCACTTTTATTCAGCCTTGGGTTCTTCTGGTCCCTCTGTTCAAAAGTTCTATTGAAGTGGCAGGTTCTTTCACCATTTTCTGGCTCGAGTGCTCGTCCACTTAAGCCTCTCTTGCCATCATGGCGTGCCATCATGGCGTGCCATCATCTGGTCTCACCGCTTCTCTTCCTCTCCTTTCTTTTCCTGTCGCTCTAGCATGCCAGATCTCTCTCCTTCTTCGCTTTCTCCTTTCCTTCAATTTCTCACCAGAATGTTCACCTGTCTCACCACAACACCACTGTCTCAAACACTTTTGTCCTTCCTCCTTTTCGCCACTTTAGTGGTTAGATATAATATGCTGAATCACTGCTCCTCCTGCTGAGTCGCTGCCTGCTCCCCCAGTTGGAGATTCCTTTTAACCAAGCAAACAGGATTCACTTTTCCAAGCGATCGTCAGCCTTGCAGTTTTCAGGATAATCAGCCACTTCAAATGTCACAGTCTGCTATAAAAATCTTCTCTTCCCTGTGGTCTCTGGATCATCGCAACCTCGGGTCCGCCATAACGCGATGGCAGACACTTTCACGTTGGTTTGATAGGGCTGTCCTTCTTTGCAACAAGTGATCGCCTTTCACTTCACTGCACTCTGGACTTCCCCTCTAGTCCGGAAAGCCCTCCAGGCTCTTTGCACTCCGAAAGGTCCCCAAAACGTGAAGTATTCGGGGTCTGGGAACAGAGAAAATTGACCTTTCCCCGCACCACTGAGACGATACCCTTTGACAAATCAATGCTGGCTTCTGGTAATAGTTTTGCTTATTGTTTAGGTGTTCGCAGATGTGTTGCATGATTATCTTTTCCAGGATCTTCCCAGGTATTGATGTCAGGCTGCTTGGTCTGTAGTTTTCTGGATCAATTTTTTTCCTTTTTTTGAAGATTAGAACCACTCTTTTCCAGTCCTCTGGTAGTTTTCCGCTGCTGCAGGATCTTTGAAATATATGGTGCAAATATTTTTTGCATGATAGTCTTTCACCTACTGGAAGATCACCATCTCCCTCCTGCAAACTAAATAGATTGAAAACTTTAATTTGTTTCTTGTCCTTATGTTAGCTCATCTCTGTTAAATTCGTAAGCCTAAACTGGGCATAGTCTTTCACATGTGATCTGACCAGTATAGTAATTGCCATGGGAAAATATGGAGGAAAATACAGAAAATAAAGAGTGTTCCATTTTTCATATGGATGGGTTGAAAATGCAATGAAGATTAAAGTACTTTTTTCCCCAATAATGAATAGAATAAGACAAAGCCTGATATATTACTATTCTTTTACCCCTTCATTATTACGTAGTAATTTATAATTAAATTTTAATTTCTAATATCAAAGCACTGCAGTTCCTGAATACAAAGTATTAATATGAAAGTGCAGAGAAAATTAGAAATATATCAAGAAGAGAAGGATGTTATTCTAATGAATAGTTCTTTATGAACAGTAGTTCTTGGATATGTGGCCTACCTGCCATTCCTTCATGCCAGACTATTTTTTCTTATTGAAAAGGTTTTAAAAGTTTTACATACATTTTCTCCCCCCTCCCCAACCACCCCCCCGACTTCCCAGAGCAAATACAAGATAAAATACAGCTCAAATTCTCTAAATTAAACTCCATTTCACACTTACCATAATCATTAAACAAGTAGATAAATGGAAAGCAAGTCTTCTTTCTTCTTATTCCATCTAATTCAACAGAATTAATCTCCATTTATAATTACAGCAGTTAATAAAACAATTAAGTATTACCTAATCAAACCTATCATTACTCAATATAGCTAATTAATACTTAAGAAATTATTAAGTATATACAATTTAACAAGATATTTTATAACTTCTTTCATTTAAAACAAAGAAAAACCCAACAACAACAAAAAAACCCTCATTCAAAAAAAACCAAATTTAAAATAAAATACTATATAAAGTCTTCCATCCTCCACTTTTAAACCATCAAGGTCCAATTATGGTTAAAACACTTAATAAAAAAAAATAATAAATTTTTTAATTAAAAAAAATAACAATCAAACCTCTTATTAATTTATCAATACAGATAAAACGTCATTTAATAACTATATCAAACATTTAAATTCTTCATACTAGATTAAACCAGTTGCTAATCTTCTTGTCTTCACATCTTCCAACAGCATATAGAATATCTTCATTTGCGTCTACCCACCTAAATAAAAAATTGCTTCTTTATAAAAAAAAAAAACCCGAGTGACTTTATATTTGAAATAGTATTCATCAAATCCAGTCAAAAATTAGATTAATAAATTCATCAGACGTATTAGGGAAACCACCAGATCACCTGCAATTGCTCTAGGTCCATAGTCCTTTTGCCTTATATTTATTACCATCAAACAGGAAACTCCAATTTACTATATTCAATAAAACTTCTGCGATTACAGTTAGATCCAAATTTATTACAGTCCTTAATAAAATATTCCAAATCATTCAAGTCAGGGCATATTTCACAGCCCAACACATCAGCATTGCTGTGATCTGTTTATTCTTCTCAAAATATTCCAATACAGCTGTAGATTGCCTCCTCATCATCACTCATCACTTAGTTAACTGGCATTAAACTGCTGTCTGTTTTTTTTTTCAAAAATTCAAAATCTTTAAACAGTGAAACAATACTTTTTAAGGACCATCATCTCATCAAGCAGGGTTATTTTCCATTTCTCCAGTCTTTCTTCTTTTCCTTTTTACGAACTTTCTTCTTAACTTTGATCCCTCTGCCTTTTTTAACTCCAGTAAAATTTTGCGGGTTTTGGGATTGCATATTATAAAATTTTTGCAGAAATGTAGCTTCTTCTGGAAACAGCTCTTTAAAGGCAGATTGAGTTTTATAAAAAAAAATTCGTGTAACCAAAATTTCATCAGCTTCCAAAATTTCTTGCTCCTTATTCTGCACAACATTCATCTTTCTCTCCTCAGTAAAAACTGCTATGATCTGTTGTTGTTTTTTTACATCTCCCAACTCTTCATTCAATCCCCCACTGCTAGATTGCAACTCAGTATTTCCATGTATTTCATTGTTTCCAGCTTGAGAAGCTTGAAATATACTATCAATTCTTTTCAATAAAGCAGAGGTAATTGAACTCAAAGCTTCCACAAAATCAGACCATTGAGGGTTAATTAACCCTCCTTTGCTTTCTTTGCTTTCGAAAAGACCAGCCATCTTGCCTCCCTTCTACCTTCCCTTCCAGAAGGACAGAAAAAAAAGGGGGAAAAAAAGAGTTTCAAGAAGAAAAAAAAAAGACCCTTTACAATTTGTAATTTGTATTGCTGCTTCAATTGTTATTATTACATCCTTTCTTATTTCATCCACTTTTCAAAAAGGAGTTTTACGTTTCAAACAGGGGCTTGTCAATAATTACTTTTAACTTTCACTTCTTCACGCCCCATTGAAACTCAAATGCCATCTTGCTTTCACTTTCCACTTAGGGAAAATCTTTTAAAGAAAGTAAATCTTTGAAGTTAAAAAAAAAGAAAAAAAACTTGCTGTTTCATTCGTGCAACTTGTGCTCCGCCAGCTTGATTCAGGAAGTATTTGTTTAAAATTGGTTGCTGGGATGGTAACGACATCTAGCTCTGCAAAGCAGAGTCATCCAGGGTCCGGAGTACTGACAGGCTTAACGGGGAGCTCTCATCTTCAAGCACCAGATTATGGGTAAAATCTGGCACTCTCAGGGAGCTCTACCCCACCCGTCTACTCACTTTCCCCCCTCATACCAGGGGGAAAGTTTCCAAACCGCAAGACAGCTGATAGTCGCTGTTCTTGCGGTTCTACGGAGCCCTGGGTAGGCGCTTCAAAAAGAAGCGTCCGGCGATGTCACAGTCCCACCGGAAGTCCCTTCATGCCAGACTATTAATCCACATTATTTCACATTTACATGAGGTAAGCACTACTTTGTGCCAATATAACACACACACACACACACACACACACACACACACACACACACCAGTGAAGGAGGGCTGTTCTTGGTCATATATAGAGTTGGAGCAGTGGTCAATGCATCACTGCAGGAGGGGGCATTCCCAGCTTCCTTTAAGGAGTCCGTTGTCCTCCTCCTCCTTAAGAAACTGTCTTTAATCCCTATCACACTAGACAAATTTCATCTAGTCTTGCATCTCTTATTTTTAAGAAAGGTAGTAGAAAAAGTGATTGCATTACTGCTCCAGAGGGTCCTGAATGAAACAGATTATCTAGACCCCTTTCATTCAGGTTTCAAGCCTGGTTATGGAGCAGAAACGGCACTAGTTGCACTTGTCGATGATCTCTGGCAAGAAAAGGATGGAGATAAAGCTTCCTCACTCTCCTTGGCCTTTCAGCGACTTTTGATACCATCAAACATGATATTCTTTTGGTCTGACTGCAGGATTTAGGATTTGGTAGTGCAGTGCTGTTCTGGTTCAGTTCCTTTCACCAAGGCCAGTTCTAAATAGTGTTTAAACAGTGTTTAGAACTGGGCAGGAAGTTCAGATGCTCCTTTGTAGGGTAACACAGACTTGGTACTCTCTCTGTTCCTTTTTAACATCTACATGAAACTGCTGTGTGAGATCAGCCAATGCCACAGGATGAGGTACCATCAGTACACTGATGACACTCAATTGTATATTTCCATCCCGGGTGACCCAAGTGATGCTGTGAGTACACTTTTGCAGTGCCTAGAGGATGTGAGGGCCTGCATGGAAGACAACAGGCTTCAGCTGAATCATGGTACGATAGAGCAACTATGGGTGCATGGAGTCTTGGGATCCAGAGGTCTATTGTCTTTAGTTCTAGATGGGGATGTACTAACCCAAATAGATCCAGTGCACAATTTGGAGGTTCTCATAGACTTACAGCTTGTGCTCAAGGGGCAGGTAGCAGTCATGGCTAGGAGAACCTTTGCGCAACTTCACGATGTATGGCAGTTACACCTTTCCTGATCATGAGGCCCTGTGCTCAGTCATGGGTATCCTTTTCATTTCTTTTCTGAATTACTGCAATGTAGCCTAGATGGCTATATTAAAGAGCATTCAGAAGCTACAACTGGTTCAGAATGCAGCAGCGCAGACAGCACATCCCAGATGGATTCGTAACTGGCTGGCAAACCACAAGTAGTCCTTAATAGTACTACATCTACATGGAGGGAAGTAAGCAGTGGGGTACCACAAGGTTCTGTCCTAGGCCCTGTACTCTTCAATATCTTCATAAATTACTTAGATGAGGGAATAGAAGGGGAATTTACCAAATTTGTGGATGATACTAAACTGGCAGAAATAGCCAATATCCTAGATGATAGGCTCAAGATCCAGATGGATCTTGACAGACTGGAGCACTGGGCCCTATCTAGCAAAATGAAATTCAATGTAGAGAAAAGTAAAGTCTCACACTTAGGCAAGAAAAACCAAAAGTACACATATAGATTGGGTGAAATCAGGCTTAATAGTGAGAGGGATCTTGGAATCTTAGTAGACAACCAATTAATAGTGAGCCAACGGTGTGTGGTGGCAGCCAAAAAAGCCAATGCAGTCCTAACCTGCATTAACAGAGGGATATAATCAAGATCAAGGGAGGTACTAATATCATTCTATAAAGCCTTAGTAAGACCACATCTAGAGTACTGCATCCAGTTTTGGTCACCACACTATAAAAAGGATGTTGAGACTCTAGAAAAAGTGCAGAGAATAGCAACCAAGATGATTAGGAGACTGGAGGTTAAAACATAAGATGAACGGTTGCAGGAACTGGTCATGACTAGTCTAGTGAAGAGAAGCACCAGGGGAGACATGATAGCAGTGTTCCAATATTTGAGGGACTGCCACAGAGAGGAGGGGGTCAAGCTGTTTTCCAAAGCACCTGAAGGTCAAACAAGGAATAATGGATGGAAACTGAACAAGGAGAGATTCAACCTGTAAATAAGGAGAAATTTTCTGACAGTGAGAGCAATCAACCAATGGATCTCCTTACCTTCAGAGGTTGTGGGAGCTTCATCACTGGAAGCTTTCACAAAGAGACTGGACTGCCGTCTGTCAAAAATGATGTAGGGTCTGCTTGGGCAGGAGGTTGGACTAGATGATCTGCAAGATCAGGGGTGAAATGCTCCCAGTTCGGACCGGATCGCCTGATCCGGTAGTGATGGCAGCGGGTGGTTCGGAGAACCGGTAGCAAAAATCCCTGCACCGCCCCTCCCCCCCATGCCCAGCTGAACCACACAATCATCAGAGGCTTTTTTTTACTTTTAAAAGCATTTTTTCTACAACCTCTTCCGACAAAAAAATGCTTTTAAAAGTTAAAAAAAAAGCCTCTGATGATCACGCGGCTCAGCGGGATAGTCAGAGGCTTTTCAAAGCATTTTTTTTCTGCAACCTCTTGGCCGAAGAGGTGATAAAAAAAATGCTTTGAAAAGTCTCTGACAATCCCAGCTGAGTTGCCTGATCGGCAGAGAAGTATTTTTAAAAAAGCCTCTCTGACGATCCTAGCTGAGTTGCCTGATCGGCAGAGAGGTATTTTTTAAAAAGCCTCTCTGACGATCCCAGCTGAGTTGCCTGATCAGCAGAGGCTTTTCAAAGCATTAGAAAAAATGCTTTGAAAAGTTAAAAAAAAATAGTTGGCCACTCCCACCCAGTCACATTACCCTCCCCCCACCAAGCCATGCCCACAGAACCAGTAGTAACAAATTCTACATTTCACCCCTGTGCAAGATCCCTTCCAACTCTATTAATCTGAATCAGTTATGAAAGCCCCTAGGATAGCAGATGTAACATCGCAGTTATGTTAGCTGCACTGGTTACTGATCTGCTTCCGTATCCAATTCAAGGTGTTGGTTATCACCTTTAAAGCCTTTGATGATAGAGTCTGAAAAGAACTGTCTTGCTCCAATGGGAATGTATGCCCCTTGTATTCCAGTGGAAAAGGCCTATTGAGGATCCCATCAGCCAAGAAACTTCAGTTGGAGAAAAGCCTTTTGTGCTGTGGCCTCTGCCTTTTGGAATATCCTGCTGCCAGAGGTGAAATCCATCCCTAACCTTCTGGCTTTTCAAAAGGGCCTTAAGACTTGACTCTGCCAACTTGTATGGGGATACTTCAAGCTGGAAATGGTTGGTGCAGTGATAGAAGAAGGTGCAACACCCGCTCTGCACTAGCTTTTGGATTTTTGCTCTTTTTCTCTGTTAATTCCTATCTTTATTGTATCAGAAGCACCTTCAAATTATAGCCATAATTACTATAATTTTAACTTTTTCTATATTTATCACTGTTTTTATATTTCTGTTTTTATTGCATTATAAGCTGCCCAGAGTCACTCTGGATAGAGAGATGGGCAGCATATCAAACAAACAAACAAACAAACAAAATATAGTTCTGTCTTATTCATTCTACAGCAAGTAAAGTTACTTAGAATTATAAAGTAAGTAAGGAGTCATTTAGACCATTAAGTTCACCCCCTGCTCAATACATTAGAATCAGAATCATACAGTTGGAAGTGAAATGGTAGTATTCTACTGCAACTTTCTACCCAGACAACAATTCTCAGATCATCACTTTGTTTGAAAGCCTCCAGTGATGTATCCTCCAGGATTACAGGAGACAGGCTGTTCCACTGCTTAATAGGTCAGGATTTCCCCCCTATATTTTGAGTTTAATCTTTCTTTGTAAAGCTTTCATCCACTAGTTCTTCCTTGAGAATAAACCTATGCCCTGGGACATTACTTCAAGTAATATAAAATTGCTATCATGTTTCCCATTAGTCTTCTTTTACACTCTCTGCACAGTTATTAGGCAAGTGAGTATTTTGACCATATCATCATTTTTATGCATATTTTCCACCTCCAAAAATATGCATTAAAATGTATAAACCTGAATGCTTAGTGGATATAAGCATATCAGGTGATGTGCCTTTGTGTAATGAGGAAGAGTGTGGAAGAGATCAACCATAAGTACAAGATGTTCAGTGCTCAGAGACATGACCAAGGTAAGGAAGGCTGAAACCCAACCACCACTGAACAAGACACATAAGTTGAAATGGTAAGACTGGGCTAAGAAATATCTGAAGACAGATTTTTCAAAGGTTTTATGGACTGATGAGATGAGAGTAACTCTTGATGGACCAGATGGATGGGCCTGTGGCTGGATCAGTAACAGGCACAGAGCTCCACTTCGACTCAGATGCCAATAAGGTTGAGGTGGGCTGGTATTATTAAAGATGAGCTAGTTGGACCTTTTTGGGTTGAAGATGGACTCAAAATCAACTCTCAAACCTACTGCCAGGTGTTTTGTGGGTTTTTTTGCAATTTTTTTTTATTTTTTTTCCAAACATACAAATTACATCCTTTCGGAACAGAGCTTTGATCCGGTCATCACTTTGTTCAATTTTTAATAAAATCTTTAACAAAATTTTATCTATTCTATTTTGCCATAGCACTTATTACTTATTCTTAGATGACATATTCAACTAATACCATCTTTAAAAAATTAACACATATTTACTTAATCAAAACAATTACCCTTCTATTAACCCACCTTAATTCTTAATTCAATTAATAACTCATAATACAACAATTCTTACCCTAAATCCTCACTATTGACAATACAGTTCAAACATACTTATATTTCATTATGCTCATTAAATCTTTATTCCATTATTATTTTATCAAATTTAAATCCTATCTTTAATTTTAAAAATATAGCAATTTAACATTTAAGCATAGTTCTTAGTTCAAATAATGCTCTTTAATGCAATTTCCCAATTATCCTAAATTTATCTATCAAACCATACCATTTATATAACACCAATTAAGTAATTTTTATTTATAGATCATAATCATATATTGTTTCAGTTTTCTTTTCTTTTTCACTTAGATCAGCGGTTCCCAACCTGGGGGTCGCGACCCCTTTGGGGGTCGAACGGCCATTTCACAGGGGTCGCCAAAGCCCTCTCTCGCCCCCCCCCCCACGCCTTCACTCACCCTCACCCTCTGTCTTTATTGGAGGGCTGTGTATCCCAGCTTGCAACGCGGTGCCCCACGCTTTAGTAAAGAGAGCAGAGAGAGGTTGCGTGTGTTAGTCACGTGCATGCATGTGGGTGTGCGCACACGTGACTAGAAAAGATTCTAGTGCAGAAGTCCTGGGGAGTTCAGGGGTTCCCTGCTGCTGCTGCTGCTGCCGCCATCCCCGATACCTGTAGCTGCAAGAGCTCAACAGAAAAAGTTTGGGTGAGTAAGTTCAGGGATTCCTTGAACCACCGAGCTGTCTATGCCTGCAGCGGCAAAAGCCAGGGAAAAGTTTTGGGTGAGCGAGTTCAGGGATTCCCTGCTGCCACCCCACCGCCGATGCCTGCAGCGGCAAAAGCCGTGCAGGAGAAGTTTTGGGTGAGTGAGTTCAGGGATTCCCTATCACCATCCCAATGCCGATACCTGCAGCGGCAAAAGCCGCGCAGGAGAAGTTTTGGGTGAGTGAGTTCAGGGATTCCCTGCTGCCATCCCAGCGCCCATGCCTGCAGCGGCAAAAGCCATGCAGGAGAAGTTTTGGGAGTGCCCCCTGAAGCTCCTGTTTCAACCCTTGCCTCTGCCTGCCACAGCTTGAAGCTCCTGTTTTGGGTGCAGGAGAGAAAGCAGGAAAGGAAGAGGGGGGGAGAGGAAGGGAGAGAGAGAAAAAAGAAAGAATGAAAGAAAAAGACAAAAAAGAGAAAGAGAGAGAGGAAGGGAGAGAAAGGGAGGGTCAAGAAAGAGAGAAAAACAAAGAAAGTGGGGAGAAAGCAGGAAAGGAAGGGAGAAAGAGGGAAAGAGGAAGGGAGAGAGAAAAAAGGAAGAATGAAAGAAAAAGAGATAAAAAAGAGAAAGAGAGAGAGGAAGGGAGAGAAAGTCCTTGATTTATGACCAGAATTGAGCCCAAAGTTTTGGTTGCTAAGCAAGAGCATTGTTAAGTGAGTTTCACATTGTACTCAATCCATGATCTCTCCTGGTTCTAACAGTCATATGCAAGTTAGGGAAGAACTATGCCATGTATCATCTTTTGCATTATTAAACCGATTATTAAATATTATTTTCATTAGAAGTTAAAACTGGATTCATATTGTTTTTGTGATTAATCACAATGCTTTAATTATGTTCAATTTGTAACAATAAAAATACATCCTGCATATCAGATATTTACATTACGATTCATAACAGTAGCAAAATTACAGTTATAAAGTAGCAACGAAAAAATTTTTATGGTTGGGGGTCACCACAACATGAGGAACTGTATTAAAGGGTTGCGGCATTAGGAAGGTTGGGAACCACTGACTTAGATAATAAATGTTCAAATTATCACAATTGTTATACATATTTAAACAATATCCCAATTATTGTAGCTATCAATTTTCTAACTTAATCTTTTCTTTTATCCTTCCACTGTTAATCCCAGTGTACAAAATACATCTTTATTCCACTGTTAATCCCAGTGTAATCATCTTTATTTTTCTCACTGTTAATCCCAGTGTAATCATTTTTTATTCTACTGTTAATCCCAGTGTAATCATTTTAGTTACTGTTAATCCCAGTATAATTATCTTTATTTTTCTCACTGTGAATCCCAGCATAATCATCTTTTACTTTTGCAGATATATTATTACAAATATTCAAATTATGACAGTTGTTATAAGTACCGTATATACTCGTGTATAAGATGACCCGCATATAAGCCGACCCCCCCAATTTTACCCCCAAAAACTGGGAAAACTTGTTGACTCGCGTATAAGCTGGGGGTGGAAAATGCAGCAGCTACTGGTAAATTTCAAAATAAAAAAAGACTGGTCAAAAGTGCGAGGAGCTGTCAGAAATCACTTTTTTCAGCCCTCTGGGTAGTCCTTTTGTGCACATGGACTACTCAGAGGGCTGAAAAAGTAATTTTTGACTGGTCCTCGCACTTGTGACCAGTCCTCAAACTTACGACTGTCCTCCCATTTTACGTTTTTGCCCTATCTTGTCACCATGGTGAAGAGAAGCAGTTGTGAAATGAGTGACATGGTTTTAAGAATGCTGCATGGGCATAAATGTGAGGATGGTCATAAGTGTGAGGACCAGTCAGAAGTGCGAGGACTGGTCACAAGTGTGAGGACCAGTCAAAAATAACTTTTTCAGCCCTCTGAGTAGTCCATGTGCATAAAAGGAGTCCATGTACATAAAAGGAGAGGGAGGAAGAGAGGAGGAGAAGAAGAAAGGAAGAGGAAGTAGGGAGGAGAAGAAGGGGGGGAAGAGAAAGTAAGAAGGAAAGAAAAGAGGTGGTAGGTTTGAGGAGAAAGATTGCTGTACAATAAAAAAGATGAAAGGGAAGAAAACCAACCCCAAACACATATAAAGATATTAAGATAAAATGAATTGTTAAACTTTAAAAAATAAAAGAGAACAAATATGAATAAATAGCAATAATTAGAAACACACATACAAACATACAATGTATTTTCTTTGAACAGAATATTTGGCCGGTTCACAAATTTAAACAGTGTTTAGTCATTTCACTTAAATTTACAATTTCTATATTTCCTTTTTGCCATATTTATTCCTCATCTACTTTTTAAAAAACCAATATTACCCTTCATCCTCATCTCTAATCTTAATCAAATTCAATTTTTCCCTTCTATTCTATATTATACCCCTTCCCATTGTCATCTATTTTTATATCAATCCTCATATTGCTTAATTATGTAATATTACAGTTGTTTAATACAAATTCAACATTTTAATATAAATCAATTAGTTATATAACTATCTTTTTTGTATATTAATCAATATGAACATGAATATTCCAATTATTTCCATGCAATCCAATTTCTTACAAATCAATTAATTATATTTACCAATAATAATAAACCAAATAATTTCCCTCAATATTCTTCCAAACCACAACTTAACCATTTCTGCTTTCAACATAATATACAATTAATAATATCTCAATTATTACAATTCCCTATTTAAATAGAGCTTTTTTTTCTTTTGTGTTTTAAAATCTTGAACTCCCCTCTTTTGCCATTTGCCATAAATTTCCCATTGTTTGCACCAACCTTTTTTGATGAGGAAAAAGAAAAGAAATCTGCCTTAGCAAACAGCAAAGCCAACAAGCTGTTTTAGTTTCGCTTTTGGTTTCAGCACAAGGAGAAAAAAAAAGTGCTCTTTGCAGCAGGCACCTTTTTGCAGCCGGCACCGATCTTCTCATTTGTTTCTTTTAACCCTGATCAGCTGTAAGGGGGTGGGGGCTTTGAAGCCCCGCGGCAAGAATTTAAAGTTTTTTTTTTCCTCTAGCCATCAGCTGGAACTCAGGAGGCAGTCCCAATAGACTGGGAGTGGGCGGGGGAAGCAAACCCCGTTCTCCCACTGTTTCCTAGCTTGCAGGGAAAAAGTCATTTTTTTCGTGACCCGCGTATAAACCTAGGGGGCGTTTTTCAGCCTGGAAAACGGGCTGGAAAACTCGGCTTATACGTGAATATATACGGTATTTAAACAATATCCCAGTTATTATAACCATCAATTTCCTCAAGTAGTATCTTTTAGCATCTTAATAAAAATGGTTCATTATATCCATTGCTATATTTCTTTTAATGTAGTCTATTTTCCATATATTTTAACTGCAATCCCTATTTCATTTCTAAATATTTGTAACATAATTCTTCTCATAGTTATTAATCTCAATATAGTCATTTTATAAATCCAGGTCCTGGACTTCTTTAAATTTCCTAATATTTTCCAACCTTTTATTCTTTTATCATTCAGTATTAATCTCCATATAATCATCATTATGTTATTGTTAATCTCAATATAATCTCTAGAGACCTCCTTTTTATTATTACTATTCCCATGTTCAATTATTTATTCATATATCTTTATCTTCCTTATTTTCCAGTTCTACGTCATATTTCTCCATCTTTAATTTTTTGTCCACACATGTATACTCCATTTCGATTTTTATATCCTCAAATTTTGTCCTCTGTGCAAATAAAAGTTATTTTTTTATTTCCATTCTCCAAGTCAAATAATTACTTCAATTATAAAAATTCCATTGTATTCCCTTCTATTTCTTTTTTTATTCCTCCAAAAGTCAAGCCTCTTGTAGACAAGAAAATCCTCTTTCACAAGTTCTCACGGTTATTATCTGTGAAGTTCACAATTTTCCAAAACAAAGAATCAAATTACAATGTTCCTTTTTATTCCAGATGGTGTCTCTCTGCAATCCACAATTTCCGATTGCTTAACAAGTATCCATTTTGTTTCCATTACATCACGATCTTACTTGACTTCTCTTTTTTCTTTTTCAATTTAAAAATATCAAATCATATTTAAAGTCCAGTCCAAATTTAAATAGCTCTTCTCACTTCTTTTTTTCTTTTTTCCCCATTTTATTTATGCATCCCTTTTTTCTTCTTAAAGCTTATTATCCATTCTTTTTATTTTTCTTGCAATTTAAAAAAGAAAGGGGGAAAAAAGATCTCTTTATTTCTTGATTTAATTTGATTTGATTTTTTTGATTTAATTTGATTTATATGCCACCCTTCTCCGGAGATTCAGGGCGGCTTACAATGCGCTAAGCAATAGCCTTCATACTTTTTGTATATTTATACAAAGTCAGCTTATTGCCCCCACAAACTGGGTCCTCAATTTACCTACCTTAGAAAGGATGGAAGGCTGAGTCAAGCTTGAGCCTTGGTGAGATTCGAACCTGCAATAATTGCAGGCAGCTGTGTTAATAACAGGGTGCTTTAGACCACTGTACTATCCAAGGCTCTTCCAAAGTTTTAAAGTTCCCAATTAGTTTGTTCAGAAATCAGTTTTCAATTGGGTTTTTGTCTCTTCCAAATTACATTTCAAAATCTTCTTAGCCCCCATGCTGCTTAGCCGCTATTACACATTAGGGGTCTTATAGTTGTAAGATATTTCTCTTGTTGTTATTCAAGCCTGAGTTGGCTGTCACTCACCCAGTTTCAAAAAAAAGCTCTGTTCCATTCCTCCTCTTCCTCTCTTCCTATACTTAGTCCAGTTGTCCCAGTTTTGTGACAGCCACCATGGCTGCCGCCCCCTACTGCTGACTCATAGAGAGTTCCCTCTGACCTCTGAGGAACTTGCCTGTTCCTCTTGGTCGTCCGGGGTGCCTCTCTTTCTTCCCCATCCCTGCAGGATGGTTCCGGTCCGAAGACCTATTGACAGCAGTTCGGCAGCCGGGGGTTTTGCGGCGCTCATCAAAGCCCGCTATTTCCCCAACTGTCTCACCGCGACGCCAAACTGGAAGTCTGCCAGCAAAGCTTTTTATTGTGCACATCTATTGGCTCCATGGCATCCCCCAACGGATAATCTCTGACAGGGGGGTACAGTTCCAGAAGTCAAGCCCTACTGCCAGTTTTAGAAGACACTCTAAAAACAGTGGTACAGGAAAAAGTCTGCATCTTTCAAGAAAACCATGAGTTTTATGCAGGACGATACTCCATTGCATGCATCAAAGTACTCCACTGTGTGGCTAGCCAGTAAAGGCCTTATAGATGAAAGAATAATGACATGGCCCCCTTCCTCACTTGACCTACATCCTATTGAGAACTTGTGGGCCCCTCTTAAACAGGAAATTTTTAGTGAAGGAAAATAATACATCGCTCTGAACAGTGTCTGGGAGGCTGTGGTTGCTGCTGCACAAAAAAGTGTATCGTCAACCGACCATGACAGACTCCATGAATGGAAGGCTAATGACTATCACTGAAAAGAAGGGTGGCTATATTGGTCACAGATTTTTTTTTTTGTGAACTGTCAGAAATGTTTATTTGTATATTTTGAGTTGTATATTATTCTCACTTTAACAGATGCAAATAAATGAGATTGGCAAATTTCATTTTTCATTTAGTTGCATAATAATTCTGCACACTAATAGTTGCCCAATAATTGTGCACACATAGATATTTTCCTAAGAAAGCCAAAACTTCAACTTTACTTCCTTAAATATTCAGGTTTGAGGTTTATTAACATTTTGAATTGACTGAGAGCATTGTACTTGTTCAATAATGAAATTAACCCTCCAAAATGCAACTTGCCTAATAATTGGGCAGAGTGTAGTTCTTTTAATTATTTCTTATAGGAATTAGCC
Source organism: Ptyas mucosa (assembly GCA_012654045.1). NCBI lineage: Eukaryota > Metazoa > Chordata > Lepidosauria > Squamata > Colubridae > Ptyas > Ptyas mucosa. Next base: position 2,508,189 of record WNWU01000125.1, read on the forward strand.
CCTCACAAGCCTTGGTACTTTTCTCCTCATTTTCCAGTTCTTTCTTGTATTGTTGTGACCAGATTCAATCTGATTATTGCAACACAAAGAACTATCTATTTCCATGATGTCAGCATTACACCTTGCTTGATGCTTCGCAGGATTGCATTGATTTTTTGGCAATTGCAGAACACCATCGGCTCATGTAGTCTGTAAGGACACACAGATCCTCCTCACAAGTCCTATTGCTGACCCAGGTGCCATCTGTCTTGTACATTCATGTACACCTTCTCTTTCTATACTTTTCTTTATTTAAAATTTATAATACACACAAAGGAGTAAAAAATTTAAAAAGACTCCCCCTCTCCCCACTATCTATAACATTATAGTCTCTTTCAGTACACGATACTTCTGTATTACTTATTTATTTATTATGTTTATGCTGCCCATCTCACTATTGAGTGACTCTGGATGGATTAAAACAAGTACATTAACTTCACAGAATTTCTTGTTCTCCCTAGAGCTGGATCAAGAGCATCTAGGAATGGGGTATAGCTCTATTCTTCTGCATGGAGACTGAGCATGTGATCTTTATTTGCATCTATGGTCACTCCTCCCTCATCTGGTGATTCCCCAGTTCGGCTCAATCTTCACGCAGAAGAGATGTGTGGAACGAGTGGCTTTGCCTTCGATTCCTCGGATCCTCAAATCATGAGTTTAAAAAAACAAAGGAAAATTGTGAAATTGTGTGGATCGTCTTTCGGCGAATAGGTCGGCTAATTGGTCCACCGGTTAGCTGCCTGGTGCCAGCTTTTCAACACCCGAAGTCTCTGCCAACCTCAATCTGCAGAACAGGGCCTAGAGGTATTCCAGCTCCAATTAGAGCCTTGGCCCGGACATTCCTGCCAGAAGGGAGGAGGGGAAATCAGTTCCTGCCCAGTTGCATTGGGGCACACTGCGAAGCAGCAGAATGTGTGGGAGTGCGAATTTAAGCTGTGGCAGCTGCAACCCACTGCAGGTCGGTCTGCCTTCATTGAGCTGGGAAATGGCATCTCGGGTGTCTTCCAGCAACAAAAAGACACAGGCAGGAGACACTAGGGCTTGCCCTATAACTTCCCCATCCCAGAGGCAGGAGGCCTCAAGTCTGAGAGCGGCAGCCAGGGGAGCAACAACTAGGAGCCATGTAGCAGCCATTACACATGGCAGGGACTTCAAAATGGCTGAAAAGGATGCCAAACAGTGCCAAAAGGCCATTGAAAAAGAACTGGCCAAGATCCACAAGGCTAAACAAAGCCAGGATCAGGGAGCTCCCCTGGGGGAGGAGTGGAACTTTCCCGCCCTCAGGACGACCAGCCATTGGATCAGAGAGCTGATCCAGGCCCTTTGCAGCAAGTTTCTAGCCACGGCTGGTCACCAGATGACGCCAGTGAGTCATGTTTTCCTACTATAGGAGAGATTATGGATAGGTCCGAGGCCCTTCCTCTTGCAAATCCTAACTTCTCTGGATCAGGAACAGAGGAGACAATTCTAAATTCTTCTAGAAGTAGGCCTGAAGCAACCTATACTCCTACTGTAGCAGGGATCTGCACAGAAGAGGAAGCCAGTCCTGGGCTGCTGAGAATCTGAGATCTATCATTTCTCAAGCTATTACTCAGGGATAGCTGCAGGCTTGCAGCAAAGGAATCTACCCACTCAGGGAGTTTCCTGTTATCAGCCTCACTTGCAGCCCATGGCTCAAGATGCTTGGCTAGATCCTCAGAGTATTCACTCTATGGCTCCTTCTATCAGGAGTGGAGACTCCTTGGCTGAGGAGGAGGAATTAATGGTCTTTTCTGAGGATGAAGGGATGGACCCGGATCCATCACCACTTACAGGTCTGTTCAAGCCAGACTTATTCAAGTCCTTACTTCGCAAGGCCAAGGCCATCACAAATTTGGAGTCTAATCCTACCCCTGAGAAAGCTCCAAATCCTGGGGACTCAGGTCATTTGCTCTTTCAGAGCCAACTGTTGAGGCTGAGGTTATTCCTTTGCCCAAACTATTTCTGGATGTAGTCCAGAGACAGTGGAGCAATCTAGCTGCAGGCCTTCCTCCATCTAGGTCAGAGAGGAAACTTTACAATGTGGCTACAGACCTCTCTGAGACCTTGCAAATTCCTATAGTGGATAAGCCAGTGGCAGTGTTAACATCTGTTGCACTCCTTCCAGTGGATGTAATGGACTGTTTGAAAGCAGATGACAAGAATGCTGAGTTGTCATTACGCAAAGGCCATTAGTCTGCTGCCTGGGCCATTAAGGCTGCCACATCAACGTCATTCTTTAATAGAGCTTCTCTACTCTGGCTTTGCCAATTGCAGAAATGAATTCCACAGGATGATGTCAGGATACATCAAGACATTAATAAATTAGTAGCTGCAGTTGAATTTTCGGCGGATGCAACCTTAAATGTGGCCAAGTTCACATCAAGGTCGTTAGCTTCTTCAGTCACAGCCAATGGCTTAAGCATTGGCAGGCTGACAATAAGAACAATTGGAAATTGGCTTCAGCCCCTTCATGGGCAGCAAGCTGTTTTAGGATGCCCTAGACCCCATTCTGGTTGAGACCAAGGGAAAGAGCAAGGCTATGCCTTCTCTTTATAGGCGGGGCGACCAAAGTCTCTCAGCATATTACAGGAGGCAGACATTTCGGACCCAGGAAATGGGACCCGAATACCACCAGTTCCAGAGGCCATGCTCTGGCAGACAGGAAAGGCAACCGGAAAGGTCAGCGTTTCATAGTCACCAATCATTTCAGGGCAAGCGGCTCTTTCGTGGAGGAAGAAGTTGCCCCTACCGTCACTCTAAATGACTGCAGGAACCATCCTGCCAATCAGCGGTTGACTCAGCCTCCATGCCCATCAATGGGAGGCCACAACATCGGACAAGTGGGTCCTCAGCACAGTAACCTCATGTTTGGCTCTTTAGTTTCTCAACACCCTCTCTAGTTTCTTTATCAGATGCCCTATTTCTAGGGATGCATCCAAAAGAGGCCTGATGGAAACAGTGATCCAGCATCTGCTGGGCATCCAGGCTATTCATCCCGTTCCTCAGGATCAACAGGGTTAGGGATTTTATTCAATATTATGCATCATCCAAAAGAACTCAGGGAGGTGGAGGGCAATTCTAGATCTGAAACGTCTGAACCAGTGTCTGGAATTCAAGCGTTTCAAGATGCAGTCTCTCAGGTCAATCCTGGGGAGTATACGAGAGAGTGACTTCCTCACCTCCATAGATTTAACAGAAGCGTAACTTCATATACCAATCAAGGCTGCCCACAGGCAGTTCCTTCGATTTACCTACGCAGACAAGCACTATCAATACAAGGCCATTCAGCCTTTCATTGGCACCAAGGGCATTCACAAAGCTGTTAGCAGCTTTAGCAGCCCACCTGCAATCATTCCCAATCAAGTACAGTGTTACCTGGATGATATTTTGATCCAGTCCTCATCTGCAACCCAAGCAGAGGCGGATTTGCGGATCATGATCCAGATATTACAAGATCATGGCTTTTCCATCAACAAGAAGGGTCATTTTGCTCTGACCACCAGATTGCTCTATCTGGGAGCCATAATAGACACATCCGTATGCATGGTCTACCTTTCTCCAGAGAAACGAGACAGCTTGCAGCAATTAGCAAGATGCATCATGACCATGGGCGTGGTGCCTCTCGCAATCCTGTTTCAGCTCCTGGGGAAGATAATGTCATGTATCTCCATCGTCCCATGAACACGACTACATGCCAGGGAGTTGCAATGGTTCCTCCTGCCCCACCAAAGATCTGGCAGGAGCAACTCACAGGACAGGGTAAGAGTCCCTCTAAGAGTACTGCAGTCCCTTCGGTGGTGGAGGTCCCAGGCTCTCTCCAAGGGGTGCCTGTTCAAGAAGCCCAGCCATCTTACCATTACAATGGATGCCAGTCTCTACAGTTGGGGGGCCCACTGCCAATCACTGATGGCACAGGGTCGTTGGAATCAGTCTGAGCTGACACACAGGATCAATTGGCTGGAGCTCAGAGTGGTCCATCTGGCCCTAAGGAGCTTTAAGAACACCAAAGTCAGGCAATACATTCTAGTCTTAACAGACAACGTGACAGCCAAAGCACACATCAATCGACAAGGGGGGACTCACTCCAGATCCCTCATGTCAGAGACAAACAATCTAGGCCACTGGGCGGAGAGACATCTACAGTCCTTGAGGTCAGAGCACATATCTGGGGCACAGAATGCGCAGGCAGAGAGCCTCAGCAGGGTGACAGAATGTTAAGGATATTGATGTTGTGTTACCAACCAGCAGAGTAACTGCACAAGGAAACATTGCTGAGAGCAATGAATAAGAAAAACTGGTTTAGAAAAAGTTTACTTTATCGTAGGAAAAAGCAGTCGCATAGTCATAAACAAATTCCAAGTCTTCACCAATTAAATCAGTCCAGTAGTTACAGTAAAACAAACTCACTCTGGTTCACAAACCACGATGGTAGCTGATCCATCAAATGATGATTAACAGATAGCAACTCTTTCACAATAGCAGCACCTTCACAATAGCAGCTCCTTCACAATAGCAGCTATTGTGAAGGTGCTGCTATTGTGAAGGAGTTGCTATCTGTTAATCATCGTTTGATGGATCTGCTGCCATCGTGGTAGCAATTTGTTTTACTGTAACTACTGGACTGATTTAATTGGTGAAGACTTGGAATTTGTTTATGACTATGCGAGTGCTTTTTCCTACGATAAAGTAAACTTTTTCTAAACCAGTTTTCTTATTCATTGCTCTCAGCAATGTTTCCTTGTGCAGTTACTCTGCTGGTTGGTAACACAACATCAATATCCTTAACATTGGTTATGGGCCCAGAACCAACCATAACTAACAAGGGTTGTTAAAAGCTAAACTAAGAGTTAATGTAAATAGTACAAACTGTGTTTGTGATAAACAATCCAAGTGAAGATGGCTCTAGAACAAGCAGCAAATTTTTCCATGATAACCCGGCTGGATGGAACAAACTATGTATCCTGGTCTACAAAATGTAGTCTACTTCTGCGTAGAGAAGGACTTTGGGACATAGTTAATAATCCACCGGATGTAACAGCATGGAATCCTGATGATGAAGAAGATGCGAAGAAGATAACCAAGTTTAACAGAGACAATGAACGAGCTCTTTGTATTATTGGCCTAACACTGGGTGTTCTGTCCCCTCCCTGCTTCAGAAGCCCAGACAAGCACACACACTCGAACGGGAGTATTCAGAAGTTGTTTATTTACCATCCATAAACAACGAGCTGGCAGCGAGCCCGGGAGAGATAACAACAGCTTTTGTTTTGAGTTGCCACGGCCAGTCCCTGATAAGGCTCCAAGTATTTATATCCAATACGAGCTTCAAAGAAAACGCTTCACTGCTGCAGTATTTCAGGACACAAGCAGTCAGGGTAAAACTTTGTTCGTCACAAAAGCCAACAAGGTAAGGTCAGTTCCTTTTATACCTTGTGGGGCGTTGGCTTTGTGACTCATCACCTCGTGCTCGGCCCCACCCACTCCTTTGCTGAGCCCATCTCTCTGATCGTCGCCACCTGGGATTAATCCACTCCCTCTCCTCATTATCGTCTGACTCAGAGGAGCTTTCTTCCACAGGGCTTTCAGCTGGGGCCTGGGGTGGTGCCAAACCAGACGGGCCAGGGGAGGAGTCCCTTGCCCCCTCCTCTTCACTTTCGGAGGATTCCTCCTCCGGAGGTCCGGGCTCGGGAGCCGAAGACACAACACTATCCCCCACCGCAGGGCCCTTCCCCCGGGTCGGGCGGTCAGGATGCGGTCGGGACGGGAACCGGTCATGGAAGTCTCGAATCAGGTCAGGAGCGTGGATGGAGGAGGCATCCTCCCAGGTGAAGTCCTCGGGGCCGTAGCCTTTCCAGGCGATCAAGTACTGGAAACGGCCCTTCAGCCAACGAGAGTCCCGAATGCTGTCCACCTCGTATTCCATGGCCCCTTCCTCCGTGGTGACAGCAGGAGGAGCAGGGACCGCCGGGCGTCGGAGGGAGCTTGACGGGGCCTCGGGAACCAAAAGGGAACGATGGAACACGGGATGGATCCTCATCGAGCGGGGCAAGGTCAAACGGTAGGCCACCGGGTTGATGACCGCCTCGACGGGGAAGGGACCAATGAACCGGTGGTCCAGTTTCCGTACCGGGCGGTCCGTCGGGAGGTGCTTCGTCGACAGCCACACCCGGTCTCCCACGGCCAGTGGTGGCGTGGCCCGTCGAGAGCGGTCGGCGACCCGTTTGTAATCCTCACCGTGATGGCGTTCAGCCGGCGGTAGTCGCAACACATGCACAAATCCCCCGTCTTTTTCTTGACAAAGAGGACGGGGGCCGAGACGGGCGACGAGGAAGGCCGGATAAAGCCGCGGGCCAAGTTTTTCTCCAGGAAGTCCCTGAGGGCGGCCAACTCCGGCTCCGATATGGCGTACAAGTGCCCGACCGGGAGCGGCGCGTTGACCTGCAGGTCCACGGCACAGTCGTAGGGCCGATGCGGGGGTAGTCGATCCGCCTCACGCTCGCTGAAGACGTCCGCGAAGTCCGTCAGCTCCGACGGCAGAACTACGGCCGGGGCGGAGACGGCCTGTCCGGCGCAGGTGTGGCGGATGTGATCCACGCACTGGAGACCGGTGAAAGACACGCCATTCTGCGACCAGGTGATTTGAGGGTCGTGGGTCCGCAGCCAGGCCATCCCCAGGACCACGGGTAGGTGCAAGTCCGTCGCCACGTAGAACCGGATGGCTTCCTCGTGATCCCCCATGACGAGGCGCAACGGCTGGGTGGCGTACTTGATGGGGCCGGACAGCAGCTCCCGGCCGTCGATGGTCTCTACCCGCAGCGGAGGGTCCACCGGCACCACGGGGATGTCGTAGTAATCCACAAAGGCCCTGTCCATAAAATTTGTGGTGGCCCCCGAGTCCACCAGCGCATGGGCCGGAATCCCCTCCTTCCGATCTGCCACCCACACCCGGGTGTCCAGAACCAGGTGTCGAGGAGACCCCGAGTCTACGTCCGCCGTTTCCGGCGGCGCCTTGATTTGAGCCCGGCCTAGGGTTTCCCCTAGGTCGGGCGTGCTCCGTTTCCCGACGGAGCCAATCGAGAGTCAGGGCCGGGCGTGGGCGCCCCGCCTCGCTTTCGAGGACAAGAAGCAGCGAAATGTCCGGGCTCCCCACAGTACAAACACAACCCCCCTAGTCGTCTCCGGCTGCGCTCCTGGGCCGTCAGGCGGGGTCGAGCCGCTCCAAGCTCCATGGGTTCCTCCGCAGGGATCACCGGACGCGGAGCGGCCCGCGACGCTGGAGGTACGGGCCGCGGGGGTGCAGCTGGGCCAGGCGGCTCCTGGGGGGCACGTCGAGACCGTCGTCGTTGGAAGCGATGGTCTATCCGCAAGCACTGCTCCACCAGCGCGTCCAGGGTCTGGGGTGCTTCCACCCGCACCAGCTCGTCCTGTAGCTCGTCGGACAGTCCGTCCTGGAACGCGTCCATTAACGCCACCTCGTTCCAACGGGCGTGCAGGCTCAGGAGCCGGAACTCAGCGACGTAGTCCTGCAGGGGGCGCCTCCCCTGCCGAAGGTTCTTGATACGCCAGGCCGCCGTCTGAGAGCGGAACGGGTCCTCATACAGGAGGCGCATATGCTGCCAGAAGCCCTGGAGGTCCGTCAGCAAAGGGCTATTCTGCAACAGCAAGGGCGTGGCCCATTGAGCAGCCGAGCCCGACAAAAGGCTGATCACAAACCCCACCCTAGCCCGGTCGTCTGGGAAGTCCTCAGGCCTCAAGGCCATGAACAGCTGGCACTGGCCCATAAACGTCGGAAACATCTCCCTCTGCCCTGCAAATTTGTCCGGCACACTCAGGGGGATTTTCCGACAAGGAGGAGGTGGGGGAGCGACAGAAGCTTGACCTGCCGCCTGCAGAGCCACTAATTGAGCCACCTGTTGCTGGAGCTGCTGGTTATCTGCCTGCAACTGCTGGAGCAGCTGTAAGTGCTGCTGATCCATCGTGGCTTGAAAGTCGACTGGCTTGTGGGCTTAGTTTTTTGGGTGACGAACAAGATGTTCTGTCCCCTCCCTGCTTCAGAAGCCCAGACAAGCACACACACTCGAACGGGAGTATTCAGAAGTTGTTTATTTACCATCCATAAACAACGAGCTGGCAGCGAGCCCGGGAGAGATAACAACAGCTTTTGTTTTGAGTTGCCACGACCAGTCCCTGATAAGGCTCCAAGTATTTATATCCAATACGAGCTTCAAAGAAAACGCTTCACTGCTGCAGTATTTCAGGACACAAGCAGTCAGGGTAAAACTTTGTTCGTCACAAAAGCCAACAAGGTAAGGTCAGTTCCTTTTATACCTTGTGGGGCGTTGGCTTTGTGACTCATCACCTCGTGCTCGGCCCCACCCACTCCTTTGCTGAGCCCGTCTCTCTGATCGTCGCCACCTGGGATTAATCCACTCCCTCTCCTCATTATCGTCTGACTCAGAGGAGCTTTCTTCCACAGGGCTTTCAGCTGGGGCCTGGGGTGGTGCCAAACCAGACGGGCCAGGGGAGGAGTCCCTTGCCCCCTCCTCTTCACTTTCGGAGGATTCCTCCTCCGGAGGTCCGGGCTCGGGAGCCGAAGACACAACACTGGGTGACCAGCAGCTTGTCCATATTCGTGGCGAAAAGTCTGCTGCTAGGTGTTGGACCAAGTTGAAGAGACTATATCAGTGATGGCTAACCTTTTTGCCGTCGTGTGCCAAAAGCGGGGGGAGCATGGGAGGTCACGGGTACGGGTGCCCACATCCATAATTCAATGCACCCCGCCCTCCTGCGCATGCGCACGTGATCCCCCCACACTTCCTCCTGCTTTTGGCACGTGATGGCCTGGTGGGCCCGGTGGGCCCGTTTTCCCCCCTCCCCAGGCTCCAAAGGCTTTCTAGGAGCCTGGGGAGGGCAAAAACAGCCTTCCCCATCCTCCTGGAGGCCTTCTGGAGGCCAGAAACAGCCAGTTTCCTGACTTCCGGTGGGACCGGAAGGCGTGAAAATCAGTTGGCCGGTGCGTGCATGCGCGCTGGAGCTAAGCTAGGGCAACACTCGCATGCCCACCAATATGGCTCCGCGTGCCCCCTGTGGCACCCGTGCCATAGGTTCGCCATCACGGGACTATATGTTCAAGACACTGTGGGTGCTCATATTTATCTCACACGAAGATTGTTTAAACAACATCTTAAGGGTGGAGATATGATGGCTCATTTGGAATCCATGACCAGAATTTTCCAGGAGCTGCATGAAAAGGAACTGATTTTCTCAGAACTACAACAAGTTTATATAATTCTTTCTTCGTTAGACAATAGTTATGATGACTATGTTTCTTCGTTAGAGGTTTTGTCCAGAGATGACCTGACATTGGCTGGCATAACCGGTAGGTTATTGGAAGAATCCAAAAGAAGACAAGAAAGGGATCAGTTGAGAGTGCAACAACCAAAAGAAGAAAAAATGTACTCAACTGCCTATGTTGTAAAACGTTGTTTTGCTTGTGGGGCTAAAGGGCATATAGCTAAGTATTGTAAAAATAAGAAAATGCCTGTTAGGGACAATATTAGACCCAAGAAGGGTTGTAATTTAGCTATATCAAATTTCAACTACTGATGTTAACCAGGATTGTTGGGTTGTTGACAGTGGTGCTTCTCAATCTATTTCTAGAAACAGAAATGTTTTTGTTAAAATGGAGAAGAGTAACCAACATGTAAAACTAGCAAATGGCTGGAAAGTTAAGGTAGCTGGAGAGGTTGTTGCTCGTTGGTCATTTAGCAATGATCCCTTGCCTATGTTATATATTCCTGGGTTAAAATATAATTTATTATCTGTTAAATCATTACTGAAATTTGGGTTTACAGTAACATTCAAAAATGATAAGTGTTTTATTGAGAAAGATGGCAAAGTTGTTACTGCAAGTTTAGAAAATGATTTATTTGTTTTACGAGATAACCCAATATTGATGGCTAAGTCTAAGTCTGTTTATAATAATGTTAAACCACATGATGAATTTATTCATCTGTTACACCGGAGGCTTGGGCATTTAAACTTCAGAATGTTAAAACAAACAGTACAATTATCTGAAGGAATAAAACTACAAGCATGTAGTAAATATCTAAATTGCAATGCCTGTAGTCAGCAGAAGAGTAGGGTAACCCAGCAAACCGTGTTAATGGTTTTAAAACTACAAACCCATTAGAAGTAGTGTTTATAGACCTAATTGGACCCATGAAACCTAGCATAGGAAGTGCCTGCTATATTCTAAGCATGGTTGACCATTATTCAAGGTATGGATTCTGTTATCTTATGAAAACAAAAAGTGAAACATTCCAGCATCTTACCAACTGGATACGTTTTGTAGAAAGGAAACAGAAATTCAAGGTTAAATGCTTAGTTACTGATAATGGTACAGAATTTACCAAGCAAAAGTTGGAAAAGTTTTTGCAGGATGCAGGGATCCAGCATAAGCGGTCTGCTCCGTACAGACCAAGCATAATTCGTATATCGAATGAAGAGGTCAAACATTACAGGCCATGATTAGAACTATGTTGGCAGATTCTGGTTTGCCTAATAATTTATGGGGTGAGGCTGTTATGTGTGCTAACCATGTGTTAAACAACGTGGTTCATTCCTCTACAGGAGAAATTCCATTCACCTTATGGCATGGGAGGAAACCAAATCTTAGTTATTTACACACATTTGGAGCCCCAGCTTGGGTACATATTCCATCTAGTTTGAGGAGAAAGGATCAACAAAGAGCCAGAAAAATGTTTTTCGTTGGCTATGAATCAAATCATAGATCTTTTAGATTTTGGGCACAGGGAACGAGTGTATACTGTAGTGCTAGTGCTAAATTTCTAGAACATGAAGGATGGGATAGACTAGAGTGTGCAGACTATAGATATGATAATAATACTGTTAGTATCGAGCATCAAATTCCTGATGATATTCCTGAGGATTTAGATAATGTAAAATCCTCTATCAAGGAAGAAGAACAGGAAGTAGGTTTAGAGGATGTAGTTTTAGGGGAGGAGTCAGATGAATCATCTGCTGTAAGTCCTGTTTTGCCTAGAAGATCTACTAGGGAAAGGCATCCACTTGATCGTTATAAAGCGACTGTGGTTTGCCAGATTAACATTGAGCCTTCAAGTTATGAAGATATCAAACTTTATCCGGATAAGGAGCAGAATGCTTGGAAGGAGGCAATGAGTAAGGAAATTAATTCTTTAACTAAGTTAAGTGTTTATGAGACTGTGAAATTGCCACCTGGTGAAAAATTAATAGGTTGTAGATGGGTTTACAAAGTTAAGAAAAGCATGGATGGTACAGTAACCCATAAAGCTCGCCTTGTAGCTCAAGGTTTTTCTCAGACTGAACAAGATTTCAATGAAGTTTTTGCTCCTAGTTTACGTGCAAGTACTTTAAGAACAATGCTAGTATGGGCGGCTAAGTATAAATATAGTATTAACCATATAGATGTAGAGACAGCATATTTGCATGCTCCATTAAGACACACCATCTATATGAAGAAGCCTTTAGGAGTTGAAACACAAAACCACTTCCACTGATTGTTGGAAGTTACATAAAAGCCTTTATGGTTTGCGATAGTCAGGGTTCGAGTGGAACCAATGTATTGTGAAAGAGCTAAATAGGATCGGTTTTTATGAAGGTGTAGCGGATAAGTGTCTCTTTAAGAGAGAAACTAATGGTCTAGTATCTTTTTTGTTACTGTTCACAGATGATATAGCCATAATAATGAAAACTGACAAAGAAGCCATAGATATTGTTCAACAGTTACAAACCAAATTTAAGATCAGAAATTTGGGGAATATTAGGCATTATTTAGGTCTAGATATCAATCAAACAGCTAGAGGTTATAAAATATCTCAATCTAGCAAAATAAGCCAAATGTTAAAGCATTATGGCATGGAGCTCTGTAAGCCAGCGAAAACGCCTATGGCACAGGACTTTCAACAAGGAGAAATCCAAAGTCCTAAATTCAGTAGGGAGATCTACCAGTCTCTTATAGGTAGTTTATCTTATTTAAGCAATTGGTCAAGACCTGATATTTCGTTTGCAGTAAACCAGTTAGCGAGATATAATGCAGAGCGGACTGATAGACATTGGCAAGCCGCAAAACATATATTAAGGTATCTGAAGATGACGATGCATTATGCATTGTATCTAGAACCTAACAATGATTTAGCATTAAGTGCATATGCTGATGCCAGTTTTGCTACTGATGTGACCACTAGGAAGTCCACATCGGGTATAGCTATCATGTTAGACAATTGTTTGATTAGCTGGAAATCAATTCATCAAAAACATATTAGTCTTTCGACTATGGAGGCAGAATTTTCCTGTTTGTCACTCGTTTGCACTGATTT
>WNWU01000125.1:2520638-2554907 GCA_012654045.1 Ptyas mucosa
TGTATCCAAAGCAACATGGTTACGTTAGAATATTGTGTGTCAGAAGACAATATTGCTGATACTTTTACTAAAGCGCAAGGTGCTATAAAACAAAACATGTTGTGAAAGCTATGGATTAAGAATCTAAACTGTATATATTGACCTGTCCAAAGGGGAGAAGCAGACCATTCAGAATGGTGACTGCACCCCTCACTATTCCTGGAGCTGTCAGGTTGTTATGGTCTCAGTCCTGGACCTGTTTGCCTCCCCAGAAAACACTCACCTGCCGAGGTTTTTCAGCAGGTTTGAGTCACGGGATGCAGAAGGGATCGATGCCATATGCAGCACGTGGCCTCGTAGTCTTCTATATGCCTTTCCTCCCCTTTCTCTCTTTCCAGCAACCATCAGGAAGGTTCTCACAGAAAAGGCAGAGATGGTTCTGATAGCTCCCCATTGGCCCAGGAGACCATTGTTTGCCGACCTGGTCAACCTGTCTGTGGCATGGCCCTGGAGAATTCCTCGGGACAGAATCTCTCTCAGCCAGAGGGCCTTGGTCCATCCGGAGCCTCAGTGGCTCCAACTGACTTCCTGGCATTTGAGTGGTGGTCCCTGAGGTGGGATAATTTCTCCCCCAGAGTCATCCAAACTATCTAAGCCTCCAGACGGCAGTCTACGGACAGGATATACAATGCGACCTGGTGGGCATTTTGCTCCTGGTACTCCAAATCATGGACTGACCCTTCAGCAGTATCAGTGGCACAGATTATTGGTCAGAGGGTTAACACCTAATACCATCCGGAGACAGGTAGCAGTGTTGTCTTCCGTTTTATCATGTGGGAGTTTAGGGTCCCTTACCAAGCATCCCACAGTATGCAGATTCCTCAGGGGCACTTCCAACTTGCACCTTCCAGTGGTACACAGGTATCCCACTTGGGACCTGACAAAGGTCCTCATGGAGAGTTCCTTTGAGCCATTACAATCAGCCAGTCTACGTTTCCTCACATTTAAAGTGGCCTTCCTTGTAGCTATTATGTAGGCCAGGAGGATTTCGGAGCCAGTGGCTCTTTCTGTGAGACAAGACCTCTGTATCTTCCACCTGGACAGGGTGGTCCTGCGGTTGGTCCCTTCTTTCATCCCCAAAGTCAATTCATGGTTTCATAGTGTCCAGGAGTTGATTTTGCCCAACTTCTGTCTGGACCCGAGACATGGCCTAGAGCGCAGATGGCACACTTTGGATGTTAGAAGGGCCCTCCGCATCTACATCAGACGTACATCTTCCTTCAGGAAGACAGAATCCTTGCTTATTTTGTTTCAACCATCCAAAGTAGGAAACAGAGTCACTCCTTCAATGGTGGGTCGTTGGATTAGGGCTTGCATTGCCAAGGCGTATGAGGTTCAAGCCCTACCAACACCTAGTCACATAAGAGCGCATTCCACCAGATTCGCAGCCACTGCGGCGGTGTGGGTGACACAAGCTTTTATTGAGGAAGTGTGTTGAGCAGTTATATGGTCCTCCCCATCTCCATTTATCCGGCACTATAAGTTGGACTCCTTCACCTCAGCAGAGCTGGCCTTTAGGAGGTGAGCACTCCAGAGGTTTCATTGTGCTGGGGGATTTAGGACCAGATTGCTCCCACCCATAGGGGACAGGCTGGCTTTGGTATGTCCCATTCCTGGATGCTCTTGATCCAGCTCTAGGGAGAATGGGCATTAGTCCTGCCTGAACACCATTTCTAGTAGAGCTGTAAGAGAGCATCCAGCCCTATCCTAACTAACATCTGGTCCATAGTCCAGGAGGGGCTACTATTTTGCAGGTCATAAGCCTATTCATCGCTACGCCTTCGGTAAACTGGGGAATCACCAGATGAGGGAGGAGTGACCATAGATGCAAATAAAGATCACATGCTTAGTCTCCATGCAGAAGAGGAATAGAGCTATACCCCATTCCTGGGTGCTCTCTTTCAGCTCTACTAGAAATGGCATTCAGATAGGACCAGCGCCCATTTTCCTTTTTTTAACCTACTTATCTCTGTTTGACATAGTCAGTCAATCAGCTTCCTCAACAAATTTAAATATTCTTTCCCACAAACATATATATCTATTTAATTTTAAAAGCAAGGGGCACGATGGCTCAGCAATTAAAGACGCTGGGCTTGTCGGCTGGACAGTTGATAGCCCAAGTTCAAAAGCTGAGTGCTGTGCAACAGGGTGAGCTCCTGTTATTTGCCACAGCTCCTGCCCACCTAGCAGTTTGAAAGCTAGGTGGGCAGAAACCTCACATGCAAATGTGAGTAGATGAATAGGTACTACTTTGGTGGAAAGATAACAGGATTCCATGCACCACATGACCACGGAAGCATCTTTGGACAACACTGGCTCCCTGGACTGAGAAATGGGAGATGAGCACCCTCCCCCCCAGAATTGAACATGACTGGACAGGGGAAACCTTTATCTTTTTCAATTCAAAAAGTACTTAGAATAAGGCAGTATTCCAAACCTAGCTATCCCTTTAGTTTGCTTTTTAACTTTTTATTCAAAAACCCTGGTAAGCTTTTTGCATTTAATTCTTTTTAAATCATTCTAACTAATTTCTTCCTTTTTACTTTAATCATTCTTGGTTTGAATGTACACTCACTCAGGTCGCTTTAAGTGTTCTGCTGCTCTGAATTTCTCTTCACATTTTGAATTTGCTCTATTTGCTTTAGAAATTGGATTGGTCAAACCCAATGTCCTTTCATATAGATTTTGTGTGAAGATGTATGCTTGGTGTCTTCTTCCGTGGCTCCCAGCAGTGTTCTTTAAGGTTGCCTGCAGGTCCAGATTTGTTACCTCCCCCCCTGTGGGTGATCTCATGGCTTGTCTGGAGAAACTTTGTTAGCTCAGACATGTTATCTGGCTGTTGGTCTTTGTCCTTGTATCATTCCTGCTGTTTCATGGAATTATGTTAGTTTAACATGTTTTCTCCAAGAAATCTCCCCATAGTATAGCTTCTGACAGGCTGTTCCACTTCTTTGGCTAAAAGACAGATGCAAAATAGGAATTAAGGAATGTAGCATTCTCCCTGTTTTCCATCATCTTCTTGCCATCTTCTGAAGCCAATGGACTAATTGTTTGAGTTTTCTTTTTTGTTATTTTTGGCTTTAAATCTAAGCCTTAGCCTTAACAAATCCTTACAAATTTGGGCTATCTCCCAATATTCTTTTTTTTAATCTTCTCTTTTTTTTCTATTTTTTTTAAACATCCTTTTTTTTTCTCAGTGAGCTCTTGATGTAATCAGTTCAGTTTCATCCTGTTTTTATTAATTTTTAGTATTGGTTGTGTTTGTACCTTAAGTTTCTTAAGTTTTCAAAATTTCTCAACCCTCTTGAGCTATTTTTCTGTTCTGTTCAGGAGACTCAGCAGACAGATTTGTTCTCCTTGAGTGCCAGGTCTGCCTCCAGCCCAAACCATATATAGTATTCAACAGTAACCAATCCACCCTCCCCAACTCGCTTAAGAGTTTCCCTTTTCCCTGGACATTCGGGAAGGGAAATTCGACCTCTGCAGCTTTTGGCAAGGGGCCCGTGTACTTATCTCTCTTCTCGGCTTGCGTCCCGGTCCGAGCTGGGCTATCCTGTAGCTTTGTTGGGGGAGGGGGGAGATGAAGTCCCGAGGTATCCAAGCTGGCTGGAGTCAGGACTGGCTCTCCTCCAGTTGCTTGAAGTAAACTTTCCTGGGATAAACGGCTTTCGGCCATGGAGTCTGGACTGTTTCTCCACTTACTCCAAATATCCGGAGAGGAGGTGGAAGCTTTGAAGTCAGCCAGCCTGGCTTGGAAAGGAGTTTTGACTGTCTGTCAGGTTTGGACGTAATCTCAAATAAATTTCATTCTCAAACACAAACTCTTTAAGGAATCTCTCATTTATTGAAAAATTTACGATCCGACCTAAACTCATATGCAGCCAAAGCTGATTCTCTGAAACCAACCCCTCCCCTTCTGCCTCTGAAAATCTCAATGCCCATTAGCCATCTTCCAAGTCAGTCTCTTCTGCCAACTACTTCAGATCACAGGAATGTCCCCCTCCCTTCATCACCTGGGTAACCCCATCTATAAAGGGGGAGAAGAACACTAGATCAAAAACCAAGCTACTACAATTTCAAACTGCTTCTGCTAGCTCTGTTTTTTTTCTTTTTGATCTTCATGGCATTGATGAAAATAGAGCAACTTAGATCGCTGACAACAAGAGAATGGCAGTGTTGAACGAGCTGCTTCGATTTAGGGGGAAGTTTGATGGGGACCCAGATGAACTAGCCCTATTCCTTGACTCTGCTGGAGTCCACCTAGATCGTATTGACACCTCTACCCATGGCATAGAGCCCTGGTGTACTCCATCGCCATGGGATTAGAGGGACAAGCAAATGAGTGACTAGCAGCCCTCCATAGGAGGAGAGCCCCCCAACTGCAGGATGTAAATGAATTCCTGCAAGAGCTTGAAGCCAGATTCGAGGAGGTGGAGGATGATCAACATGAGGAGGATGAGATTCGGAATTTAAAGCAGAGAGGGCAACCCATTAAAGAACACATCCATGAGTTCAGAAGGGTCATGGGAAAGCTACTGCCCTGTCCGGAGGAGCTACTAGTCCACTTTTTCAGAGAAAGCCTAGACAAGCAAATTAGCCAAGCCATCATCTATTGGGATGTCCCCAATCAACTCTCTGACTGCTTTCATGTAACCATAAAGATTGACTGCAGTTTATGCACCAATGACATGCAGAGGCAGCCGGGTTCCAGGGAGAGAAGATAACCAGATTGGAGACCACCTGGCTGACAGGATACCTCGGCAACCCAGCCAGCCCAAAGACCAACCCTCCCCGAAGCCACTTGAAATACTACAGATGTGGAGGGATAGAGCACTTCGCATTGGCTTGTGCAACTCCAGGTCCAAAACCCAAGCCAGAGCCACCACCCAGGTCGCAACCGGAATGAGGCCCCAGGCGTGCCGCCGGCAAGTTCCGAAAAGCCCTCCAGCTATGGAGGTCCCTCCCTACCTAGCCACGGGAGGGGGAACTCCAGCTGACAACAACCAATCACTGGAACCCTATAATAGTGAGGATGAGGGGGGAAATGACCTGATGGTGAGTGAACCTATCCACCCTTTCATTTTCCCGATACATCTAACAGCCCCAAAAACAAGGACAGGGCACTTTTGAAGCCCTAATAGACTCAGGCTGCATTAGATGTTTGATTAATTTACCCACTTTCCTGAAATTAGGGATCAGAGTGAAGAAATTGGCCCATCCGATTGAGTTTGAGCAGGTTGACGGGTCCCCATTGGGTGGAGCCCACACCACCCACCTGACTGAATCAGTGAGGCTAGAGCTAGTGGACCACTGGGAATCAATTCCATTTGTAATAGCTCCAAGAATGACAGAGAGGGTCATACTGGGTCTCTCTTGGGTAGACAAGTGGGGCCCAACAATCTGGTGGCAAGAGGGCAGCTGGAGGCTGAGGATAGCAAGAGGCCCCCAGCCCCCTCCGGACCAGAAATAGAGTCACCACCCAGACAGGAAACCTCCCCCAGAGCCCCACCAGAACAACTGGCAGCCACCTCTGAACAAACCTCAGAGGCCAAAGGGATCCCTGGAAAATACCAGGACCTCACTGAAGTGTTCAGTGAAACCGAGTGCGATGTCTTCTCCCCCCCCCCCCACTCTGCAACAGATTGTCCCATCGAAATCATCCCCGGTTCCAAGCTTCCCAAACCCAAACTGTATGCCATGGTGCCCCAGGAAATGAAAGAAATGTGCAAGTACATAGACAAAAATCTAACAAGAGGGTTCATTTAGCTGGCCAAGCCATGAGTCACAGCCCCAGTCCTATTTAAAGAGAAAAAAGATGAAACTATGAGATTATGCATAAATTTCAGGGGAATCAACGGTGTGTGCATGCACAACCTATATCCCCTCCCTCTTATGAAGGACATGTGGTCCAACTTAGCCAAAGGCAAGGTCTTCACTAAACTAGACCTCAGAGAAGCATATTACCAAGTCCGAATCAGGGAGGGAGACGAATGGAAAACAGTCTTCAACTGCCCCTTAGGAAGCTTTCAATTCAAAGTAATGCCTTTCGGGTTCCTGGGCCCCCCCGGCGGTGTTTATGCAGTTAATAAACCAAGTGCTGCACGAGCACCTGTATAAGGGGGTCCTCATATACCTGAATGACATCCTCATCTTTACTGAGACCATAGAGGACCACATACCCCTAGTCCGCCAGGTGCTTGAAAAGCTTTTGGCAGCAAATTTATACGTCAACCTGTCAAAATGCAAATTTCATCACTCACAGCTAGACTACCTGGGCTATCAAACAAAGGGATAGAGATGGACCCAGCCAAAGTACAATCTATCCTAGAGTGGCAGCCCCCTTGCACCCACAGACAGTTACAAAGTTTCCTGGGATTCACAAACTTACAGGCAATTCATCCCCTCCTTTATGAAAATTGCCAAACCCATGACAGACCTCCTAAAAATAGGGAGCCCAGGGACGAAGCCCAGGACAACCCCTACACTGGGATGTAACTTGCCAAAAAGCATTTGAAACATTAAAGAGGTTATTTGCAAAAGAACCTGTACTGAAACATCCCGTCCCCGAACAAACCTTCGTCATCCAAGCAGATGCCAGCGATGTGGCAGTAGGAGCCATTTTACTCCAAAGAAATTGCCAGGGAAAACTACAGACTTGTGCCTATACCTCCCATAAACTCACTGACATGGAAAGGCAGCATGGGAAAAGGAGGCTTTTGCTGTAAGATGGGCATTACTAACCTGGTGCCACCTTTTGGAAGGGGGGAAGAAACCGTTCGAAGTCTGGACTGACCATAAGAATCTGGAGGCCCTTAGGACCCCACAGAAACTATTGCCCAAACAAGCCCACTGGGCTCAATACTTCAACTGATTCAACATTGTGCTAAAACACATCTCAGGGGGGAGGAATTTCCTAGATGGCTCTCTCTCCTGCATGCCCCAATACAAATGAGGGCGGGAGTAGGTAGTAGATGCCATCATTCCCTTCCCCAAGCCACGGCCCAAGTGACCACCCGTCAACAAAGCCGCAACTGGTTAAGGCCAGCTCACAGGCGATTTAACTGCAAAACTCAAAATTGAACTGGTAGCAGATCCCTGGTTCCACGACAACCAACACATCATGAAAAAAAGGGAGGACCTAGTGTGGAAGGGGGCAAACCTCTACATCCTGGAGTCCCTCCGCACCTCAATCCTCCAGAGAAGCCATGATATCAAATCAGCGGGCCACTTTGGATTCTTAAAAACTTTACACTTAGTGAGGAGACAATTCTGGTGGCCCGACATGAAGAAAGACGTGGACAGTGAGGTAAAAAGCTGCACCATCGGTGCCGCTATACAAGAGACCAGGAAACACCCCCTCCCCCCCGGTTGCTGCAACAGATGGCAGAGCCAAAAATGCCATGGGAGGAAATTGCAATGGACTTTATTTTATTTATTTATTTATTTATTATTTTTATTTGATTTATATGCCGCCCTTCTCCGGAGACTCAGGGCGGCTTACAGTGCGTTAAGCAATAGCCTTCATACTTTTGTTTATTTATACAAAGTCAGCTTATTGCCCCCACAATCTGGGTCCTCATTTTACCCACCTTAGAAAGGATGGAAGGCTGAGTCAACCTTGAGCCTGGTGGGATTCGAACTTGCAGTAATTGCAAGCAGCAGATGTTAATAGATGTTAATAACAGGGTGCTTTAAACCACTGTACTACAGG
The DNA here is from genome assembly GCA_012654045.1 of Ptyas mucosa. Classification (NCBI taxonomy): domain Eukaryota; kingdom Metazoa; phylum Chordata; class Lepidosauria; order Squamata; family Colubridae; genus Ptyas; species Ptyas mucosa. Next base: position 2,528,389 of record WNWU01000125.1, read on the forward strand.
CTTTATTGTGGCGTTGCCAAAGAGTGGGGGGAACATAGTGATCTGGACTGTGATTGACTTATTCTCCGAAAAGGCACACTTCATACCCTGCAGTGAACTACCCTCAGCCCACCGGCTGGCCAAACTCTTCCTGAAGCACATCTATCACCTGCATGGGGTACCGCACAGAATCATCTCAGAGAGAGGGGTCCAGTTCATGGCTAAATTCTGGAGGGAGTTCTTCACAGGTGGGATTCAACTGATTCTCACTGGTTTGCCCAAACTGTTAGTAAATTGCTTATGCAGTTCGGAGAACCAGTTAAAAATAAAGTGCAAGAGAGGGGTTTTTTCTCTCTCTCTCCCTTTAGTTACTAGCTCCACTTAACAGTTGCAGCTAATACACGCTGAATCAAGTCAATAAACAACAGATATTGACAGGATTAGGGCAGGGAAACCCATCAATCACCCATCTAGGGATGGGATTAACCTCTTCCCTTTAGGAAGGTCAAGATTACAAACATTTTCATTATAAAGAGTATTAAGTAACACTTCTGTGATCAGCTGATAGTCCCTGGAGTTTCCCAAGACCTTTTATAGCTGCTGCAGTGTTGGCTTCAGTGGGGAAGAAGGGAGGGGAACAGGAGGGGACAATGATGCAGCTTGATCATACAGGCTGTGAATTTAATGCATGTGTGGTCCAGCCAGCTGTATTTCTTCTGCTGTGAAGCACCCAATTTAGAACATAGAGAACATAGAATAATAGAATTGGAAGGGTTCATGGCTTTTGGCAGCATGCCCAGGCTTTCAATTAGCCTGAGCAGCTGCTCTTAATTTCCCTCTCAGATGCTGCATTTGCTTTGGGGTTTACTTTTTTTAAAAAGGGGGAATGTCTGTTTAAGTTTTTTGCATTGTTTTAGTGGTTCCTGGCACTGTCCTTTTGGGGTGTACTTCCCTCACTCTTTTTGAAAGCCTCTAGTAATGGAGCACCCACCACGTCTGAAGACAAGCTATTCCATTGGTTGATTGGTCTCACTCTTAGGGAATGTCTCCTTAGTCCTAGGTTGCTTCTCTCTTAGTTTCCATCCATTGTTTCTTGTTGTGCCTTTTGGTGCTTTGGAAAATAGACTGACTCCCTCATTTTTGTAGGAGCCCCTCAAATTTCCTGACAGAACAATTAATCAGTGGAACAACTTGCCTCCAGAAGTTGTAAATGCTCAAACACTGGAAGTTTTTAAGAAAATATTGGATAATCATTTGTCTGAAGTGGTGTAGGGATTCCTGCCTAAGCAGCGGGTTGGAGTAGAAGACCTCCAAGGTCCTTTCCAACTCTGTTATTCTATTCTATTCTAGATATTGGAACAGTGCTATTTTATTGTACTATTTTATTGTGAGTTGGACTAAGAAATGTCCTAAGGGTGAGACCAATCAAGTTGGACATACCCACCCAGTCACATGACCCATTTCCCACAGAAAACACCAAGAGCCACAAAACCTGGGTAAGTGTGACTGTGGGGATGGTGTTATGTGACTGGGTGGGAGTGACATTGAGTTGACCATGCCCACCCACTCACACGCCCACCCACTCATATGACCACCAAGCCACGCCCACAAAACCGATAGTTTAAAAAATTGAATCCCACCACTGGAGTTCTTGCAATCCATTAGGTCGGCCCAGGGCCTTTCCATCTGAGTACCAATGCCGGGGCAGAGAGACTTAATGCCATGGTAGAAGAGTACCTGAGGTGCTATATGAAATACCAACATTGGTATGTATGATAAATGTTAAAAAGCATTTTCACATTTTATGTGAAGCACAGTTAATGTGAACCCTATCAGCCCTATATCTATGAGCATACATGTGTGGATATACCATACACCCAAACCAATCATAGAAAAAATAATATGAACAGAACTTGCAGCTTTGAAGAGAAATACCAAAATTATAATCACCCATTTTCAATTTTTCTGATAAAAATATATTTGTAGAGATTGATGCAAATAATTTTGTAACTGTTATGTCCACGCAGGCACAAGCAGAGGCTTTTCCTTCTGCGCAAGTGTGGGATGTATTTTAAAGTTATTGGTTAAAGGCTGACAGTTTCCTATAAAAAGGGGCTGTCAACAGGGAACTGCATGTTTGTTTGTTTGTTTGTTTGTTTGTTTTTTTATTGAAAAAGTTTTACAAATACAAATTTCCCCCCCCTTTCCCCCCCTTCCCAAACATTATAAAAATCAGGTTTATAACAATACAATACCCTACAAAAACCCTCCCTAACCCTCCCCCACCACCCCTTTCCCTCCCCTCCCCCTTGACTTCCCCTATATGCAATATTAAGAATACCAAACAATATCTATGTTATCATCCCTTCCATATCTTTTTCTCTATTCACTAACATTTACTAGTACAATCATCAATCCCCCTCAGCTGAAAGCTACATAATATTTTCTAGTCTGATATTTATTCTGTATATATTCAATCCACTTTTTCCATTCCTGTATATACTTCTCATGCGTCTGATCTTTTAAAAAGGCTGAAATCTTCGCCATCTCTGCAAATCCAGCCATCTTCTGAATCCATTGGTCCACAGTCGGTAAAGCATCACTCTTCCAATATTGGGCAATCAATAACCTAGCTGCAGTCACCATATACAGAATCAATTTCATTTCACCCAATGTAAAATCTTTAGCTATACCCAATAAAAATAATTGCGGAGAAAATTGTATTTTTTTCCTCAAAACATTTTGCATTACCCACCAAATTTTTATCCAAAAAGCCCTCACTTTCCTGCAAGTCCACCAGATATGATAATATGTAGCATCTAAACATTCACACTTCCAACATTTTGGTTGAACATTAGGGTACATGCAAGACAGTTTCTTGGGATCTAAGTGCCATCTATAAAACATTTTATAAAAATTTTCTCGCAAATTTTGTGACTGTGTAAATTTAACATTCTGAACCCATATTTTTTCCCCTGTTTCCATCATGACTGGTTGAGCAAAATTCTGTGCCCATTTAATCATACAATCTTTAACTAACTCATTTTCTGAATCCCTTTCTAACAAGACATTATAAACTCTCTTAATATGCATTGGACCCATCTCTTTTATCTGTCTAACCAATTCTACTTCGTATTCCATTAAACCAGTTTGTTGATCTTCTTTCTATCTCATCTGTAGTTGATTGTACTGCAACCAAGTCAAAGAAGTTCCTTCTTCCAACAGCATATCCAAAGTCTTCAACCGCCATCTGCCCCCTTCAGGATAAAGTAACTCTTTATATAAAAAACCCCCGAGTGACTTAATATTTGTATTCCACATGGTATCAGCAAGGTCCAGCCATAAAGGAATCTTATAATCCCATTTGATTCGGTGCTTCTTCCAGATTCTCATCAAGGCATTTCTAAGTAGATGACGGTTAAACACTTTATCCACTTTATTGTCATAAAATAAATATGCATGCCATCCCCAAACAAGGTCATGACTTTCTATGTTCAACAATCCAGTCTTAGTTTTTCCAAACCAATCACTTATTTGTATCAGTGCAGCTGCTTCATAATATAGTCGAAGGTTTGGAAGTCTAAGACCACCCCTCTCCCGAGTATCTTGCATTATTTTCAGTTTGACTCTTGGCTTTTTTTCATTCCAGACAAATTTATTAACTCCTTTTTGCCATTCTTGCAGTGGTTTATCTGACTTAAGCACCGGTATCATTTGAAATAAAAAAATAAATCTCGGTAAAACATTCATTTTTACTGCTGATATTCTTCCAAGTAAAGATAACTGCAGTTTCTTCCAAGTTTGCATGTCTTTTTGTATCTTTTGCCACAGAACCTCATAATTATTTTGAAACAGTTTTATATTTGAGTCTGCGATTTGTACTCCTAAATATTTAACCTTTGAGACAATTTCAAAACCTGCCACTCTTTCAAGTTCCTTTTTCTTACTCTCAGTCCAATTTTTAACGATCATTTTAGGGTTTTTTTGGTTCAGTCTAAAACCAGATACCATGCCATAATCTTCTATAATATCCTTCATCTGGATTATTGACTTCATCGGCTGTGATAGGGTAACAACCAGATCATCTGCAAATGCCCTAGTTCTATAGTCCTCTTGCCTTATAACTATTCCATTCAAAGATTTCGAGTCCCGTATTGCGTTCAATAAGACTTCTAGAGTTAAAATAAATAATAATGGGGATAGTGGACAACCTTGTCTTGTGCCTTTTTGTATATTAAAATTTGATGTTAGACATCCATTAATAATAAGTTGTGCAGATTGCTCATGATAAATCGCTCCAATCGCTTGTATAAATCGCTCCCCCACATCCATTTTTTCCAAAGTCTTAATTATAAAATTCCAGTCAACTCAATCAAAGGCTTTTTCCGCATCCAAAAAAACCAGCACTGCAGAGATCTGTTTATTCTTATCTAGATAGTCCAATAGATCTATAATTTGCCTGACATTCTCCTTCATATATCTGCCTTCAATAAATCCCGCTTGGTCATGATGAATCACCTTTTGAATAACTGGCATCAATCTGTTGGCCAATACTTTTGCAAAGATTTTGTAATCTGTATTTAAAAGAGATATTGGTCTATAATTTTCTGGTTTCTTAAGACCTGATTCTTCTTTTGGTATCAGTGAGACAAAGGCTGTTTTCCACGAGGAAGGTATCTTACCTCCTAATTGTATATTACAAAACAAGTCTTTAAGATGTTCAATCATTTCCTCTTGTAAAGTTTTATAATAAACTGCAGTTAGGCCATCCGTCCCTGGAGCTTTAGCTGTTTTCAGTTGTTTTATAGCAAAACTAATCTCCTCAACTGTTATTAATTGTTCCAAATTTTCCTTTTGAACTGATGAAATCTTTGATACTCTCTTTTTGTCTAAGTATTTATCTATAGAACTGTTCTGTATATTATCTTTAGCATATAATTGGTATAATAATCCAAAAAGGCCTTTTTGATTGATTCTTGTTGGTATACTTTTTTACCATCATACTCAGTACTATCAATAATTCTTGTAGTTGCTTGTTTCCTCAGTGTATAAGCCAACCATCTGCCCGGTTTATTAGCATTAGTAAAAGTATTATGCTTTGCAAATTGTAAGTTAGTTGCTATTTGATCTGCTATAAGCATTTGGAATTGATCCTTCAGAAGTTTTATAACTGTTTGCAATTGACCATCTGTTGGTTTTTGTATCAATTGTTGTTCTTTCTTCTTTATCTCACTTTCCAACTGTAATCTCCTTTTCTGTTGATTCTGTCTATATTTAGAATTCATTTGAATCAGTACACCCCGCATGTATGCTTTGCCTGCGTCCCAGACTATTTCAATAGGGGTACCTTTATTCAAGTTCAATTCAAAAAACTCCTTTAAGTGTTTTTTAAGCTCACTTATGTTTTTTTCGTATCTAAATAAATTCTCATTTAGTCTCCAGGATCTTCTTTCTCTTTTACCCATCTCGATTTCCATCCAGACCGGACTATGGTCAGTCAAAATCCTAGGAAATATCTTTGTCTTCTTTACTTTAGGAAGTAAGTCTATAGTTAACAAAAAGAAATCTATCCTGGAAAAGGATTTATGCCTATCCGAATAGAAAGTAAAATCCAGTTCATTTGGGTTGTGAACTCTCCAAATATCTTTCTGTTCCAAATCCTCTTGCATTTCAAAAAAAGCTTGTGGTAGTTTAATTCCTAATTTAGCTGTACTTTTTTTATCATTTTTGGGTTGGATTACTCCATTCCAGTCCCCCATTATTATAATAGATGTGTAGTTCCATTCCAGAATTTTTAAATGAAGCATCTTATAAAAATTTTCCTGTTGCTGGTTTGGAGCAAATATTCCGACCAACAACGTTGGACCATTGTCTGTAATAAGTTCAATTGCAATATATCTTCCATATTCATCTGTTTCTATAACTTTAGCTAAAAGTCTTTTATTTATATAAACCACCACTCCATTCTTCTTTTCCAAATTTGAAGCAACAAATTGCATTCCCAATCTAGAGTTTATCAAATATTTCTGATCTTGCAATTTTATATGAGTTTCTTGCAAACAAATAATATCATTGTGAAATTGCTTCAAGTAATGAAATATCTTTCTTCTTTTTTGTGGGGAGTTCAATCCATTTACATTCCAAGACAAAACTTTAAGTGCCATTTGATCCTGTCTGAAGTTTTGAGAGCAATTGCTGAAGATCCTTTTTTACAGAAGTAATCTTCGGTTTAGCTCCTCCCATGACTTCAGCTTGCTGTTTTGCTTTAGCTTTCTTTTCTCGTTGTGGTTTGTACAATTCCTGCTGCTGTGTTTCCTTCATTTGTTTGGACATCGCTCTAGTTATGCGTTGCTCTTCCAATTTAGATGTTCTCAATTCAAGATCCAGCGCCTCCTCTGTAATAGTTTTAGATGCCTCTTCCAAAGGAGAAATTTCAAGTGGTGCAAAAGGATTAACCACAACACCACCAGCCGCTCCCTGAGCCTCTCTTGCCTCCTTCTCAGACTGCTTTATTTGTTCTTCAGTTTCTTGTTCATACTCAGCTTGTAATTGTGCATCCTTATCTATTGGTGAAGATGTACATGGAGGAGGAGATCCCGCTTTCAAAACATTATAATAAAATTCTTCTGCTTTTGCAATAGTGTTAAGACGGTATCTAACTCCTCGAATCCTCAGTATTACACCTGCTGGAGCATCCCATCTGAATTGTATATTCTGTTTCTTCAATTCTGCCACCAAAAATCCATAATCCTTTCTGTCTCTTAACATTTTGGGTGGTAGTTCTTTGAAAACTCCAATCTCAGCTCCATCAACTTGAACAGAAGTAACAAATGAACTTTGCAAAATATCATTTCTTATTCTTCTGTCTGTAAAATATATCACCACATCTCTAGGCAATTGCCTTTGTACTGCCACACGAGAGTTAACTCTGTACACCTTGTCAATCTTGCACAGAACCTCACCAGGTTCTACCTTCAGCAAAACTGCTAAAGCATCAGCACAGACTTTTCTAAGATCTTCCCTGGTGTTCTCTTTTACTCCTCTAAGTCTAATAGCAAACTCCATTGATCGAAATTGCATCATAGTAATCTCATTTTCAATTTTTTGTGTTATTTCTTCAACTTCAGCAATTCTTGAATCAGATACCTTAAATTTAGTATCCACCTCTAAAGCAAGATTATCCACTTTTTTATCAATCTGCAACACTACCTCAGACAGGCCTTTGACAACTGTTTGAATATCTTTATTAACTGCTTCATATTTTTCTTGAATAATTCCTTTGACTTCCTGTTCTGATCTCTTAATTTCTTTAATAATAAGGTCATAATGACTTTCTTCCTTTGTCTGAGTTTGCAGCTGCGCAGTTTGAGGCTGCTTCTGCTTATGTGTGGGGGAATCCCCCCCTGGTTGTTTTGTTGCCATTTTGCCTCTTAAAGATCTTCCTTTTCCACAGATTCTAGCAACTTTTCCCAAAAGGTTCTCCAGATTCAATCAGGTCTATGAAAATCAGTTACTATTTTTATTTTATTTTATTTTTTGTTACTTTTCTGCCTCTTCCAGCCGGATTTGTTACTTTAAAATGTAACCGAATACCCTGATCAGATTACTTTCGCTTTCAGCTGCTCTCCGCTGAAAGAAAGCGCCATTTTTTTCCCTTTCCTCTTTCCCCCTCTCTCAGTTCCAAGTTCCTTTAAACTTGCAGAATACAGAAATCTTTAATACTTGCTGTTGAGTAGGAAATCCAGATTCTCCTTTATTTTGTTTGGTGACATATCTGCTGCCGCTCTATCTTGCTCTGCAGTTTGCAGAGTTTCCCAGCCGTCCGGAGCTTCAGCGGCTTGGATAGGGAGTCCCACCCTGTTAACTCCCCAGAAGCAATAAAACTTTCTGGGGGTCTCACAGGGGACTCTACCTGCAGTCACCGGCTCTCCTCACAAAGTCTTCACGATTCTGAGGTTTTCGAGCCGTTTCCAACCTCCGAAACGGCTCTTTGACAGGCGACAGGGCTGGCGGTCTTCAAAAGACTGTCAGCGATGGTCCGCGGCAGCACCGGAAGTCCTGTTTGTTTGTTTGTTTATTTAATTTTTATACCACCCTTCTCCCGAAAGACTCAGGGCGGTGAACAGTTAAAATAACATACATATAAAATGTGAATATAAGATGATTAAGCTAATTTGGCTCATTAGTTAAGAATCTTCAGCATAAAAATGTAGAACAATTAGAAGAAATTTATGCCAGTCCGGCTTGGTGAAACAGAAAGGTCTTAAGTGCACAATGGAAAGTATGAAGATCTGGGATCATTCGTATCCCTGGGGGTAACCTGTTCCAAAGGGGAGGTGCCCCCACAGAAAAGGCTCTTTCTCTGGGAACCACCAGTTGACATTGCTTTAGTGATGGCACCCTGAGGAGGCCCACTCTGTGGGAGCGTACTGGTTGGTGGGAGGTTATCGTTGCAGAAGGTGGTCTCGTAAGGTACCGAGGTCTTAAGCCATGGAGCACTTTAAAGGTAAGAACCAACACCTTAAACGCACTCGGAAGACCACTGGGAGCCAGTGCAGCTCGCGTACGAGAGGTGTTACATGTGAGCGCCATATCGCTCCCAATATCACCCGTGCAGCTGCATTCTGAACCAGTTGGAGCCGCCGCATGCACCTCAAGGGGAGCCCCATGTAGAGAGCATTACAGTAATCCAGACGGGAAGTGATGAGGGCGTGAGTGACTGTGCATAAGGAGTCCCGATCTAGAAAGGATCGCAACTGGAGAATCAGGCGAACCTGATAGAAAGCTCCCCTGGCCATGGCTGTCATATGCTCTTCTAAAGACAGCCGCGTCTCCAGGAGGACACCCAAGTTGCGAGCCCTCTCCGTAGGGGCCAATGACTTGCCCCCAATAGTCAGCGATGGTATCAGCTGGCTATATCGGGACGCCGGTAGCCACAGCCACTCAGTCTTGGAAGGGTTGAGTCGGAGCCTGTTTCTCCCCATCCAGATCCACACGGCTTCGAGGCACTGGGACATCACTGCAAGGGCATCATTGGGGTGGTCTGGAGTGGAGATGTACAGCTGAGTATCATCAGCGTAAAGATGGCACTGTACCCCAAAACCACGGATGAGCTCACCCAATGGCTTCACATAAATGTTGAACAGAAGAGGTGAGAGGACCGACCCTGTGGCACCCCACAAATAAGGTGTCTTGAAGTCAACCTCTGCCCTCCTGCCAACACAGACTGCGGCCGGTCAGAGAGATAGGAAGAGAAAGACCATAGAACAGTGCCTCCCACTCCTAGCCCCTCCAGCCGGCGCAACAAGATACCATGGTCAATGATGTCAAAAGTCACTGAGAGATCTAATAGGACCAGGATAGAGGAGCAGCCCCTATCTTGAGCTCTCCAGAGATCATCAACCAATGCGACCAATGCTGTTTCAGTGCTGTAACCAGGCCTGAAGCCGGACTGGAATGGATCTAAGTAGACAGTTTCATCCAGGTACTGCGGGAGTTGCTGTGCCACCACACTCTCAACAACCTTTGCCACAAAGCGAAGGTTGGAGACAGGACGGTAGTTTGCTAGAACAGCCGGGTCCAGAGAGAGCTTCTTGAGGAGGGGCCTCACCACTGCCTCTTTCAAGGCAGAAGAGGCAAGAAACCCTCACACAGAGAAGCATTTATAATCCTCTGGAGCCAGCCTCATGTAACATCTCGGGAAGCCAGTACCAACTCGGAGGACACTGGTCCAATGTTGGTGTATAATGAATCCTTATTTGTTTGTTTGTTTGTTTGTATTTATTTATTTATTTATTTATTTATTCAATTTATATGCCGCCCCTCTCCGAAGACCCAGGGTGGCTCACAATACACTCAAAAAATCACTATAAAAACACTTTAAAATTAACAACATTAAAAACCTTTAAAACCCATTCACACCATTCATGGCCGGATCTCGTCAGATCACAAAGCGAGATCAACGGCCCCAGGCTTGCCGGAAAAGCTAGGTCTTCACCGCTTTTCGGAAGGCCAATAGGGTGGGGATGGTCTGGACCTCAGGAGGTAACTGGTTCCAGAGAGCTGGGGCAGCCACAGAGAAGGCCCTCCTCCGCGGGCCCGCCAGCCAGCATTGTTTAGCTGATGGGACCCGGAGGAGACCAACTCTGTGGGATCTTACCAGTCACTGGGAGCTATGTGGTAGAAGGCGGTCTCGAAGATAGCCTGGCCCTGAGCTATGTAGGGCTTTAAAGGTAATAACCAACACCTTGAATTGTGACCGGAGACCAATAGGGAGCCAGTGCAGCTCGTGGAGAATTGGTGTAATGTGGGTATACCTAGGTGCACCCACGACAGCTCACGCGGCTGCATTCTGGACCAACTGTAGTCTCCAAACACTTTTCAAGGGTAGCCCCATGTACAGCGCATTGCAATAATCTAACCATGAGATGACAAGGGCATGAGCGACTGTGAGGAGAGCTTCCTGATCCAAGTAGGGTCACAATTGGTGCACCAGGCGAACCTGTGCAAAGGCCCCCTAGCCACAGCTGTCAGATGTTGCTCTAATCTTAGCTGTGAGTCTAGGAGGACACCCAAATTGCGAGACCACTCTGAGGGGGACAATTTCTCCCCCCCTCCGAACCAAGAATGGACAATCGACATAGTCTTTAGGAGGCAATACCCACAGCCACTCGGTCTTGTCTGGGTTAAATCTGAGCCTGTTGACTCCCATCCAGACCCTCATAGCCTCCAGGCACCAGCACATCACATCCATCTTAAATAAGCATTGCTGCTGGAAGTCTGGTTCCTTGTCTGTGTTCCCACATGCAACATTTCATTGGCGACAAAGGAGGGAACACTGGGCTCTGAGCCAACACAGAGAAGTGCTGATTGAGAGATCGTAGAGATAAACGGGGCACACGTGAGTGACGACTGTTTTGGAAATAGAATGGCTAACCCACCACAATTTGCACCATTTGATCCTGAAACACAGATGTGGGATTCTTATTTAATCTTTTTTACTGTATATTGGAACTGATGACTATACAAATATCACAGACAATCGTAAACGAGCGCTTTTCTTGAGCAATTTGTGGAAGAGAAGTTTGAGACAGTGAGGGCTCTCATTGCACCCCAACCCCTTCAGATGGTTCCTTGGGACATATTATTAAGCAAATTGCAGGAACATTATGCTCCCCGACCATCTTGCATTGCTAGAAGATATGCTTTTTACCATCGGGACCAGGCAGAGGGTGAGTCTATCAGCTGTTACATGACAGCCCTCCAAAAAGCAGCTATTTATTGTGACTTTAGCAACCTAGATGAAGCCCTTAGAGACAGATTGGTCTGTGGGGTTCGGGATGTTTGGTTACAGAAACAATTATTGGCAAAACCAACGTTAACGCTACAGAAAGCAGTAGAGGAGGCACAAGCCGGCGAATCATCAAACAGATCGACGGAAGAGATACAGAAGTCAGGCAGCCCCCTGGCGGCTAGAAGGGGGCAAATATTTATCGGGGAGAGGTGGAATTACAGGGGGACACTGAAGATGAGGAAGATAATCATTATGATGTCCATCAGTTGAGGGTGGCCAGTAAGGATCACAGATTGTCCGAGGATCAGAAGCTGTCCTCGTGTATAGGGTGCGGCCGAAACCACCCGAGAGCTATGTGTCACCATAAAAACACCATTTGTAGATGGTGTGGGACGAAGGATTACCTAGCACAAGTTTGCCGTGTCACGTTGCCTGCTCCCCAAACAGGACAGACTTCAATTCATAATGGGGGGGGGGAGTGTGGCCTACTGAGACTAAGAACCCCAGAGAACGAGTGTTTTACTATTAACACGGATGGCCGTCATTCAGAGAGGGTGAGCAATCAAACCAGGCTTCTGGGAAGTTGTAAAATTTACATTATCATCCGTATTGCGGGATCTCCCTGCCAGATGGAAATGGATACGAGATCGGCAACAACAATCGTCTCCTGGCAGACCCTACAGAAATTGGTGCCACACGGAGCCGAGTGAAAGCTTATGCATAGCTGTATTCGTTTGAGAGCTTATCAAGGAAATAACATCCCCATCAAGTGTAGCGGAACGTTCCACATAGAATATAAAGACTTTTCCAGGCCACTTAAATTGGTTGTTGTAGAAGATGTACTGCCTAACCTCCTGGGACTGGATTGGTTTGCAGCTTTGGGGTTAGAGATCACCTGGGTTCATAAAATCCTGGGAGAAACTGTCGGAGAGTTGAGTAAAGAGTTTGCCGACGTGTTTGACGGAAAGTTGGGAAAATATAGGGGTACCCCGATATCCTACAGTTTGGACCCCAAAGTGGCACCAATAAGAATGAAACCAAGGAGGGTGCCATTTGCATTAAAGCCCAAGGTTGATGAACAACTGGATAAATTGATTCAGCAAGGCGTACTGGAACCAGTGGACCACGGCAAGTGGGAGACCCTATTGTGACGCCAGTGAAACCAGACGGGTCAGTCTGAATTTGTGTGGATTATAAACGTACTTTGAATAGGGCTCTTCAACATAACGCTTCTCCATTACCAGTGGTGCAGCATTTGTTACATTTGCTGTGGGGGCAAGATCTTCACAAAGTTAAATCTTGCCCAAGTGTATCAGCAGCTTCCCATGGATGATGCCACTGCCGAAGCACAAACCATCATAACACATCGGGGGGCGTTCCGTTGCTGCCGCTTACAGTTTGGGGTAAGAATGGCCCTAGGGTTGTTTCAAAGTCTGATGGAACGTTTGTTATATGGCATCCCTGGGGTTGTTCCCTATTTTGACGACGTGCTCATCTCTGCTACCAGTAAAATTGAATTATTTGAATGACTGCGACTAGTGTTACAAAGATTTCAAGAGGTAAAGGTAAAGGAAGAAAAGTGTAAAGTAGCAGTAAATCAAGTTGAGTTCCTGGGATACCTGGTTGATGCGTCTGGATTGCACCCCACCAGGGAGAAAGTACAAGCAATACATGCTGCGCCAACACTAAAGAATAAGATGGAACTTCAGGCCTTCTTAGGGTTCCTCAATTTCTATAGTGTGTTTTTGCGACAAAAGGCATCTGTCGCCGAACCACTACATCGACTGTTGGGGAAAAAGTTGCCATGGGAATGAGATTGCAGAGAAGCAGCTGCATTTGTGAAGATGAAGAAATTAATTTCCTTGGATAGCGTCCTAGTTCAGTTTAATGCATGCCTGCCATTAGTCCTGACGTGTGATGCATCCCCATTTGGAGTTGGGGGAGTCTTAAGTCATCATCTTCCGGACAATCCTGAGGCCCCAATAGCATTCTTTTCTAGGATGCTATCATCAGCCAAGAGGAACTATAGCCAACTTGATAAAGAAGCATCAGCTGCAGTTGCTAGGATAGAGAGATTCCACGAATATGTTTATGGAAAGAAATTTGATTTAGTGACAGATGACAGACAGCCACTGTTGGGATTAATTGTGGGGACCGGCAAACACCACAGAATGACATGTTGGGCAGAGTTTTTAGCAGCATATTGTTATCAACTTATACATTGACCTGGCACGGAATTGGGCCATTCTGATGGCCTAAGCCGATGTCCGTTACCTAATCTAATGGAAGATACGGCTCCAGCAACATCAGTACTGCTGATTGAGACCATGCCATCCGTACTAGTTAAGGCCGCGGAAGTGGCAACCCAGTGAAGAAAAGATCGAACAATCATGCCAATTTTTTTAAAAAAAAAAATTTAAATTTTATTTATATGCTGCCCTTCTCCGGAGACTCAGGGCGGCTTACAATGCATTAAGCAATAGCCTTCATACTTTTGTATATTTTATACAAAGTCAGCTTATTGCCCCCACAATCTGGGTCCTCATTTCACCTACCTTAGAAAGAATGGAAGGCTGAGTCAACCTTGAGCCTGGTGAGATTCGAACTTAGAGTAATTGCAGACAGCTGGATGTTAAATGCTGCCTTAGTAGGAGGCATTAGCCAAATATTAAACTGGGTGTGGAGGGGATGGCCTAAAGAGACAGGGAGTATAGAGTTTAAGCCATTCCGGGCAAGGCAATACGAACTTTCAGTGCAGAAGGGTTGCCTATTGTGGGGGAATCAGGTAGTGATACCCTCAAGGCTAAGGAAATCATTATTAGAGACTCTACATGAAGGCCACCCTGGAATCATAAGGATGAAGGCTTTGGCTCTGTGGGGTGTGGGGTTGAGGAGTTCCCCGGACCGTGAACCAGCTCATGAGCAAATGCACTGAGAATGAAATAAAACCGACAAAGGAGTCTTGTATAAATATATAATTTAGTTTAAAATACTTAAAAAGGCACTGTGCCTTTAAAAACCACATTAAAAGCAAAGTCTTATCTGGGTATGTGAAGCCAGGCTATCTCCCTAGATTCCTCTCCACAATATCGAAAACAGTTCACAAGAAACAAAGGTTAATACAAAGATTGACGTCTTCAGCATCGACACATCATCAAGGCAAACGAAGGGCAGCAGCGAAGACTTCACAATAAAAAAGTCACCTGAGAATAAAAGCAGTTCAAGCATCAACGTAGCTTGAGAGTCTGTGTGAAGAAAAATGTCCAGCACGGCTGAAACGTTGGCTTGTGTGCTTCAAACAGCAAAGCACAAGCATCTGTGGGAGTATCTCAGCAGCGGCATCTGGAGTCCTTATCTTCTTTCCTTCTGCAGCATCATGCTGGGCTCTACAATCAGCTTCCAGCAGTAACACTGCTGGTTTAGGCCTGACCAATGTCAAGGCCCAAGTATTGGGAGCAAACCTGCAATTATCTAGGGCGGGGAAGGCTTGCAGGTAATTGCATACAGCAGACGGCTTGATTGAAGCCATACCTCTTTTGTGGCTAATCATGTAGCCACAGCAATCCTGAAAACACTCGTGACAGGCTCATAGTTATCTGTGGTAGGAAACAATCAACAAAGGCAGAAGTCACCCATGATTTAATGAGCAGAGAAAGAAACTTAGGAAGGGCCCACTCTAATGCATCAAGCAGTTAAAAGTGGCACAGAGAAAATTCTATTTTCAGACTTGCAAGATTCTGTTAATGTAATCTTGGAATAAAGTAGAATTAGTTCATCTAATCGTATTTCCTGTTTAGTTTACCTAGGAAAACTGATATCATGAGAGATAGGCTGGGCCTCAAATAACTAGGCTTTATGCCGTGTTGGACTTCATAAGACTTAAGCAGCATGTTGAATTGCACGTGAAAGCAAACTGGCAATCAATGCAGCTTGCACAGCAGAGGTTTCTCATGGTCATTATCAACATTCTGACTAACGAACCCAACCAAAGCAAGCATGGCCGAGATGATCCAATTTCTTAATGCAAAACTTTTATTGACTACATCATTTCGGCAAAGATGAGGGCAAAACCAGATCAAACTATTTCCTACACAAACCCACATATTTAAATTTTAGATTTTCCCTCCCCCATTACATCAGGTCACATTGTCCAATGGAGTCTCCTGGTATTGTTATGAGAGAGTCTTTTGGCTCTAGTAAAAACACCTGCTGAAGTGTCCTTGGTTCTCACGGCTGGCTTCTTGATGTCTGGAGCCTACATTCCATCTCCCCCTCCCCTCCCCTCTGGTTTGTTGGCAAGCTGAGAAGCAATAATAGTTGTAACAGCAAAAGCACAATTTCGAAGCTTCACAGGGGGACCCCCCCTAAAACAGGAGGATATAAGACTGTCAACATCTTTTTGAACCATTTGTCAGCAATCCTTCTAAGATTTTGACAGATTTGTGTTATCTACAAATGTAATGAGTAGTTTTTCCATACCCTTGGCTAAGTCATTTATGAAAATAACATTAGACAAGGACACAACACTGAGGAACCCACTATGTTCCCCAAATATGTTTCCCAAAGTTCTTTCATTTATTTTTATTGCTTTTTAATTAATTAAAAACGAGAAAAAAAGATAAACACATAAAAGGTTATTTAAAAATTATCACAGTAAACACTTATATATAAAATAAATGTTATTCAAATTATACATTTCTAAAACATAAGACTCATTTTTAATCTATCATATTCTGTGTAAATGAGTATATTTCATTATACTTGTCTACACAAAATCTACAGCTATAGGCAATCCGCTCATAAGTGAAAAGTGCAATTAGTTCTTCAATCCATTGCATAATTGGAGCCATACCTTTCCAGTGCTGCAATATCAGTCTTTAAGCCATAGTAGTGATTTGCATTGTCCAGTTCTACTAAGTATATGGTTCAAAAGAATATTATCCTCTGAAAATTTTAGGGATTTTTTTTTGCACAATAATTTATATAATCCACTACTTTCTCCCCAAACCTTAGTAAGCATAAGACATTGTAGAAACCTATATTTAAAATAAGCATTATCCATATATCTCTGTCAAAGTGCTGTTTTTGTCAGTCCTTTTCTATACAAACACAATGGAGTCCAATAAGTTCTAAATATTATTTTTGTATCAATTGGAATTTGAACTCCATTGATACTTCTTATAGATCAGTGATGGCTAACATTTTCCGGACTGAGTGCCCAAAGCGCATGTGCACAAATGCATGTGTGCGTGCCCAAACCCCCAAAATTCAATGTGCGTGCCCCCCGCGCATGCACCCACCCCCTGTGCATGCACACGTGGCCCTCCTCATGTGCTCCGGGCCCCCTTTCATGCGCACGCCATCCACCACATACACCCTGCCCCCACACATGTGTGGCAGAGACCCGATGACCAGCTGGCTGGCGGGAGGCACACACACATGTGCAGCAGAGCTGAACTGGGGTGACGGCTCGCGTGCCCACAGAGAGGGCAGTGCGTGCCACCTGTGGCACGCATGCCATAGGTTCACCATCACGGGTATAGATGTTAAGATTGTCTAGGCAATATAAGAACTTCTAATACTTTATTCATTTATTAATATCTGCGTATCACATGATTTAAGGATAACAAATATTTATTAAATCTAATTGTAGGGGTTTTTTTAATTTTAAAGGTCTTAACAAGTTGTTCTAATTTCAAGTGTCCCAGAAACTGAAAATGTTGCTAGTCCAAACAATAGTAACAAATGTTGTAATTGTAAATACTGTCATTTGATTACATCTGATAGATATTTGTCTCTTGATACAGAAAATGTTAAAAATTCATCTACATCATCTACATCATCACAGACCTGGCGTTGCATAGCATCAGCCGAAGGTCCAGGGCCTGAGGGTCTGTGCAACCTGGGGAACGAGCAGAGCATTGGGGGCCGGAGCATGCCACCGCTTGAAGACAGCGAGCGCGTACTCCCTTCACTTGATATGGCCCCCTACTCCCGCCATATCTGCCCCTCCCACCTATAGTACTGATGTAATGTCTACCGATAGTATAAGCTCTAACCCCCTCCTTGACTCCGGATTTCGTATCACCTCCGTCGTGCTCCTTAGCCGGACTAGACCCCGTCCCTTGCAGATTAACCCCTGAACCCACACAACCCACCCCCCTCCCGGGAGGTCCCCCAGCCTCCTTATTTACATTAGAAACCACCCTCCTCCCAGATCTTTTTAAAATAGAGTTTGAAAAACTATCTAAAAAACCCCAAAGCTTCCGGTTCTTAGCATACCACCTCTCGGGGTTCCAAAACCCGTCCTTGAGGGCGGCCCTAGATAATTGGGAGGGCCAAACCTGCGAGAGGGGGGAATCTCGCAGTGTGAGGAGTTCTGTTTTTGAATACATTAGAGGAGAGATGGAATTGGAAGTGATGAAAGGCTAATTTTCTTCTTAAAGGTGTTAAAGATGGTTTAAAATAGATGGTTAAGACAAAAAGGTAAGGTGGATAGTTGTACAAGGAAGCCGGTATACTATAACATCGGAATACCATCACCCTTTCATGGTGATGGGAAGTCTTGTGATTAAATAAGTTGGTCCAAAAGGGGGATAAGAGTCTTAATGACTGCCTTCTCATAGTGACCAGTCTACAGTTTCAAAAACAGTAGAGGAGATGGTCCATCCCATCCAAGTGAATAGATGTATAGATAAATCGTTCAAGACTCTCGATGTCTGTGCTTCCTCCCTTTTTGATACAAGCAAATCTGAAGGTAAGGTGGAAAAGTAAGGTGGAGCATCCAGGCAGAAGAGATGAGATCGAATAATCAGGATAGCCAGGACAATCAGGATAGTTGGGAGGAAAATGTTTAAAAATGTTTAAAATGAAGGCTGTAAATTGATCAAGCAGCTGCAAGGTTTCGCTGAATGGCCCAAACTAGGTCTAGGTCTAGTAAGGGGGGGGGGAGAAATGGTTGAGGGGAAGATCAAAAGAATTATGTCCTCATTTTTCAGCCCCCATCACCATCATGCTCTTTTAGACAGGGCCATTCAGGTAATTATGTTGAAACCTCTCCTTTAATATTTAAGGGGGAGTTGTCCAGGCCCCCTTCCTATTATAATGAGGGGGAAGTAGTTGTTTGCAGCAAAGCTCTCTCTATCATCACGAAGAGGACAGCCTAGTCTCCCGATGTTGCTGTTGTTATTGTTGTCGTCATCATTGTTGTGAGTGTCATGGCAGCCAGCTCTGCCCCTGTAGCCATGGCAACCGGCCCTGCTTCGCCGCCCACGGCGCCCAGCCTGCAGCAGATTAGATTTTCTGCAGCCCAGGCACCATCGCCGCAGTCTCCGCTGCCGCTGCCACCGCCATAGCCACATTTCTGATCGTTGCTTCAACCGCGTTAGCTTAGCAGCCATTTGGCTCGTGACAGCCAGGCCCTGGTCTTAGCGCTCGCCGCTGCCTGCCACTTGCCACACATCCCTAACAACCTCCACGGCGGCTTAATGATCTTCTGGCTCCATCTGCGGCTCGATTCGAGCCGGCTACACTTCAGCTTGCTGGGTGGGGGTTGCAAGATGGTCAGTTGGTCCCCCAACACATCCGAAAGAGCCTAACATCGCCCCCTCGTCCTCGGCGATCAATATGGAGCTGCCATATTTGTCTGCTACCCGGAAGGATAAATAAAGTCAATCATGGGGCAAAGTGTTGAATCTTTTTTATTAGACACTCCATTCCATAATTTTCTAATTTTATCACTGACTTTAAATCAGGCTTACATTACAGTTATAGCAAAAGCAGGTAAGGGTCATACAGTGTGCTAATTATTATCCAGTCTCATTGATTATGATAATATAAAGATTTTAACAGCACTTTAAAAGGTACAGTACTGTGCAAAAGTTTTAGGCAGTTGTGCAAAAATGCTGCAAATTAAGAATGCTTTCAGAAATAGAAGTGTTAATAATTTATTTTTATCAATTAATAAAATGAACAGAAGTCCAAATTAAATCACTATTTGGCGTGACCATCCTTTACCTTCAAAGCAGTATCTGTTCTTGTAGGTACACTTCACACAGCTTTTGAAGGAACTTTTAGCAAGTTTCCTTCAAGGTTATCTCAAACATCTTGGAGAATTAACCACAGATCTTCTGTAGATGTTGGCTACTTCAAATAGCAATAGCACTTAGATTTATATACCGCTTCACAGTGTTTACAACCCTCTCTAAGCTGTTTACAGAGACAGTATATTGTCCCCAACAATCTGGGTCCTCATTTTACTGACCTCGAAGGATGGAAGGCTGAGTCAACCTTGAGCCTGGTGAGATTCAAACAGCCAAATTGCAGGTAGCGGGTAGTCAGCAGAAGTAGTCTGCAGTACTGCCTTCTAACCACTCTGCCACCATTCTCTTCTGTCTCTTCATGTAATCCCAAACAAACCTGATGATGTTGAATCAGGACTCTGTTGGGGCCAAACTATCACTTCCAGGACTCCTTGTTCTTTACACTGAAAATAGTTCCTTATGACATTATCTCTATGTTTGGGGCAGGGGTGGGTTCCAAAAATTTTTACTACCGGTTCGGTGGGTGTGACTTGCTTGGTGGGTGTGGCTTGGTGGTCATGTGACTAGTGGGCCTGGCTTGGTCATGTGACTGGGTGGGTGTGGCCAACTCAATGTCACTCATGTCAAGGAATGCCTCGCCTGGCCCCTCCCCTCCCAGCCATTCTTTGTCACACCCAGCCTCAACGTATCTATAGTTGTGTAAAAATGTTGTTCACCTTTTTTCACCTTTATTATTTACATACTATAGATGCACTTTCATGGATCACTGAAAGGAAATGGCTCACATGCTTTGCCCAAGAGTGATAGGCAACAGGCTTTTAAGGGGCTGCCAGAAAGAAGGGGGGGGGGGCAATGTATTTTCCAAAGCACCAGAAGGCAAAACAAGTTTCTCTCAGTTTTAAGGAATGTCTCCGTGCACCCTCAGCAGGCCCCTTTCCTATGCCAAAGAACAAGATAATACCCACATGTTCTTCTCCAAGCATATGCACCATAGGCATGGAAAGAAATTTCCACAAAGCATATAATCTAACTACATTGTAAAACTCATTAATATACCCTATCCTAGATCTACATCCCTTTGCAACAGACAGATTCCTTCCTTTTGTCTTCCTAATTGGCCACTAATTGGTCCCCTATTAACCGCACAAAAGGTGTGTGAATTATTCTTGTAGTTTGAGTTAGGTACCAATTCCTGGGGAAAGGGGGTGGCATTTAAGAAAGAAAAATGATTTATGAAGGATTTAGATCTTAATGCAGGAAGGATACAATTGATTTCATACATGTGTTTTACATAGGTACATGTATTATGACTTTTTGCCTCGTAAGCCATTTTCTCCGTCTTTCCGTGTGTCATCAAATTCTGCCCCCGGGCTTACTATTTACTTCTGCCTCCTGGACTGGCTTTATTCCATCTATGCCCTCGGACTATCGGACAAATGGACAGCTCTGATGTGGGCTCTGAGGGAGTCCGGGTTACTACTGCCATTCCTTACTAGAGGGGACAGTTTTCTAAACCTCTCTATAGCATATTCCATCTGGCCAGACATTGAGAGAGGATGCTTGGGAGGAACACCCCCTAGACTTACCGAAATGGCATAAGACTCCTCCCACTGTTGTGGGAGGACAGTGGAGTCCAGTTACCCACGCTTTTGCTGCTGCCTCTTTGTCTTTAGGACTTTTAGACTCTATGGAACCCTGGCCAGAGGTCATCTTCACCCTTCCCGTTTTGTGGATGTACTCAACCGTTGAACTTCTTGTGCTGTGAGACTCCCCCTCTTGCAGGTTTGGCCCTCCACGTTATCGAGGGCCTACCTCGATGACAGGTTTTGGAACCCAGAGAGGTGGCATGCTGCAAAGAGGGGGTTGAGGGTTTTTTTATATAAATTTTTAGACAAATTCTTAAGGGATTCCAGGGGGGGGAGGGTCGGACTAGGATTAGGGATATGGGTATGGGGGACAACCCATTAAGGAGAGGGTCGGGTCTGGCTGTGAAGCGCGGCATGGGGGGGTGGGGGAGCCGGGCTTGAGGGAGGAGTTAGAGCTCATCCACATGGTGTTTTTTCCATCCCTACTGTGGGTGGGAGGGGTAGATAGGGCGGGAGTAGGGGGCCATATCATGTCAGGGGAGCACATGCTTGCTGTTTACGAGTGGTGGCGCGCTCCAGTCCCCAAGACTCCACTCGTTCTCCAGGTAGCACAGACCCTCAGGACCCGGGCCTTCAGCTGATGTTGTGCAATGCCAGGTCTGTAGTAAATAAAGCCCCCCTCATTTGCAATCTTATTCAAGAGGGGGGAGCAGACCTGGCAGGTATTACGGAGACCTGGTTGGGCCAAGAGGGGGGGTTCCCCTCATTGAAATGTGCCCACCAGGTTTCCACGCGTTCCATCAGCCAAGGTCACAGGGGAGGGGTGGGAGTGTAGCGTTTATCATTAAAGAAGGTCTTAGACCGAGAGAGGCCACTGTCCCTCAGACGGCTGGCTGTGAGTCCCTCCTTGTAAAGTGGGGTCATGGGGTACAGATGGGTTTGTTGATCACATACCTGGCTCCCTGCCACGTGGCAGCAGCCCTGCCCGAGCTACTCAACGTCATCACAGCGGTGGCAGTGGATACCCCAAGACTTATGGTCATGAGGGATTTCAACCTGCCGTCTGTGGGTGAGGCCTCTCAGGCGGCTCGGGAGTTCATGGCTTCCATGACAGCCATGGACCTGACCCAACTTATTCATGGCCCTACCCACATGGGGGGAAACACGCTGGACTTAGTTTTCATCTCTGGACAGTGGTTGAGTGATCTTGAAATAGAGGATATAGTCATCGAGCCCTTGTCATGGTCGGATCACTCTCTCCTCCGTCTTGACCTTCGAACCACTGCACCTCGCCGCAGGAAGGCGGAGCTGGTAAGATGGTTCCGCCCCAGGCGCCTGATGGAACCTGACAGGTTCCAGATGGAGCTTGGGCCATTTCCCGAGGCTCTGGCTCACGCCTTGACTGGAGACCTAGTGGTCGCCTGGGATAGGGCGGCCGCTGGAGCTCTGGATCACGTCGTGCCTTTGCAGCCTCTCACCCGGTGCCAATCTCACCTGGCTCCTTGGTTCACCGAGGAGCTAAGGGAGATGAAGCACCAGAAAAGATGCCTAGAGAGTAGTTGGAGGGCCAGTCTTTCTGAATCTGACTGGACACTGGTAAGATCTCATATTAAGAATTACCTAGTGGCGACAAAAGCAGCAAAATGTAACTATTTTGCTGCTCTTATTGCGTCATCAGATAACTGCCCGGCCACCCTGTTTAGGGTGACCCACTCCCTGCTCCACCGAGCGCGGGAGGACTCCTTGGAGGATAGAGCCGAGGACTTTGTACAGTATCTGCATGACAAAATCACTCAGATTCGGGAGGATTTGGACTCTGACCAGGTGGTCTCAGGGGGAATGACTGGGGCGGGTTTTGTGAATATTATCTGGGACGAGTTTGATCCTGTGGCTCCTGATGAAGTGGACAGAATTCTGGGTAGCTTGAACGTGACCACATGTTAGTTGGACCCGTGTCCCTCCTGGTTAGTACTGGCTTCTCAGGAGGTGACGCGAGGCTGGCTCCAGGGGATCATAAATGCTTCATTGTGTGTGGGTGACTTCCCCACCGCCTTGAAAGAGGCGGTGGTGAGGCCTCTCCTCAATAAGCCTTCCCTGGACCCGGCAGTGTTGTCTAATTATCATCCGGTCTCCAACCTTCACTTTGTGGCGAAGGTTGTCAAGAGTGTGGTTGCGTGACAGCTCCCCCAGTACCTGGATGAAACAGTATATCTGGATCCATTCCAGTCGGGCTTCAGGCCTGGGTACAGCACGGAAACGGCATTGGTTGCGTTGGTTGATGATCTCTGGAGGGCTTGGGACAGAGGTTGCTCCTCTGTCCTGGTCCTATTAGATCTCTCAGCAGCTTTTGATACCATCGACCATGGTATCATGCTGCACCGATTGGAAGAGTTAGGGTTGGGAGGCACCATGTTGCGGTGGTTCTCCTCCTTTCTCTCTGACTGGTGGCAGTCTGTGTTGGCAGGGGGGCAGAGGTCGACCCCGAGGCACCTCATTTGTGGGGTACCACAAGGGTCAGTTCTCTCGCCCCTTCTGTTCAACATTTATGTAAAGCCGCTGGGTGAGATCATCCGTGGTTTCGGGGTGAAGTATCATCAGTATGCTGATGATACTCAGTTATACATCTCCACCCCAGACCACCCCAACGATGCCCTTGAAGTGATGTTCCAGTGCCTGGAGGCCGTACGGATCTGGATGGGGAGTAACAGGCTCAGACTCAATCCATCCAAGACCGAGTGGCTGTGGTTTCCAATGTCCTGATATGGTCAGTTGGTGCCATCATTGACTATTGGGGGCGAATCATTGGCCCCCACGGAGAGGGTTCGCAACTTGGGCATCCTCCTGGATTTATGGCTGTCTTTAGAAGAGCATTTTATGGCCTTGACGAGGGGGATTTTTTATCAGGTCTGCCTGATCTGCCAGTTGCGTCCCTTTCTGGATCGGGACTCCTTACACACAGTCACTCATGCCCTCGTCACTTCCTGCCTGGACTACTGTAATGCTCTCTACATGGGGCTCCCCTTGAGGAGCACCCGGAGGCTCCAACTGGCGCAGAGTGTGGCCGCGCGGGTGGTTACGGGGGCGACATGGTGTTCCCGTGTGACACCTCTCCTGCGTGAGCTGCACTAGCTCCTGGTGGTCTTCCGGGTGCGCTTCAAGGTTTTGGTTACCACCTTTAGAGCGCTCCATGGCTTAGGACCTGGTTATTTATGAGACCGCCTACTGCCACCGGTGGCCTCCCACCGGCTGGTACGCTCTCATAGAGAGGGGCTCCTCCAGGTGCCATCGGCCAAACAATGTCGACTGGCGGCCCCCAGGAGGAGAGCCTTCTCTGTGGGGGCACCTACTATCTGGAATGAGCTCCCCCTGGAGATACGGAGGATCCCGGACCTACGCACCTTCCGCCGCGCTCTTAAGACCTTTTTATTTCACCAGGCTGGCCTGGCCTAATTCTCCTCTTTTTAATAATAACATAAATTTTAATTTGTTTTAAATTATGGGGGTTTTAAAAATTGTCTACGGCCAAATTATTTAATTGGATTTTAGTCTGTTTTAAATGTTGTATTTATGTGTTTTATCTTATGGCTGTGCACTGCCCTGAGTCCTTTGGGAGTAGGGCGGTATATAAATCAAATAAACACTCGAAACTATTATAAATGCTTAACAAATAAATGCTTAAAAGGAAAATATTTTTATAGCAGCATAACATGTATTATACAATAGAATAACAAGTTTATTACTATTTCCTTCATTACTGTTATATTTTTGAATTTCCTTATTCCGTACAGGGACAGTGTAAAATATTAACACATGATAAATAATAGGACTTAAAAATAATAGCACAGTTCTCTCCCTCTCTCTGTCTCTCCCTTCCTTCCTTTTTCTTTTTCTTTCCAATTTCAGCCATAATATTCTTTTTCCATATTCCTTTATCTTATCTTAATCTCTTCTTAATACATAATACATAAACAGTATCACTATCCGCCCTTTAGTTCCTAATCTTAAAATAATATCAATTGATTATCTTATTTCTCCATTTGCAAAATATATTTCTCAAAATCCCCATCCCACTTTTAACTATACACAATATCATCATATTCAATTCTTACATTGAAACCCTTTAACTTAATTAACCATCCACATCTTATCTTAATCTCTTCTTAATACACAGTACATAAACAGTATCACTATCCACCCTTAATTCCTAATTTCTTGCAATAATTATCTTATTTCTTCATTTACAGTATATATTTTTCAAAATCCCTATCCCACTTTTTAACATTTCAATTTAGTCTATTAATTTAACTTACCTTCATAATTAAACCCCATTGCCATTTCATATTTCTTTTTCTTTTATTATTTTTTGTGTCTCCAAATTCAATTTTAAATCCCGTTATAAACTTTTCTTTCTTGGGCTTTGCTATTTTAACTTCCTCTTTGTTCTTCTCCTTCAAATGTCAAAACTATCAAAAATATTTTTAATCCATAGAAAAAGTACTTTCCCTCGGGTTTCTTTTTCTTTTATTATCTTTAATTTCTCCAAATCCAATTTTAAATCCAGTTGTAAAATTTTCTTTCTTGGGCTTAAGTATTTTAACCTCCTGTTTGTTCTTCTCCCTCCATTAACTTTCCCAAGTGCCAATTAGCTGCTCATTTCCGCTTATTAAAAAAAAATATATCTGTGAGTTGGCCAATCACTCACCTGGTACCAGCACTCCGTTCAGACACCGCTCCTGCACAAAAAACTTAATCCGCTTGCCCCAGCTTCAGAGTGGTCATTTTTCAACAGCCACCACCCCTGCCGCCAGTTTGAAGATAAGCCTCTGAGCTTTTGAGGAACTTGCCTGTTCCTCTTCGTCGTCCAAGGCATCTCTCCTTCTTCACCATCCCTATAGGATGGTTCTGGTCTGAAGACAAACACACACACACACACACACACACACACCCCGACAGTAGTTTATCTGGCTGGATTTTTGCAGAGCTCGTTGGAGCCCGCTATTTTTCCAGCCAGTCTCGCCATAACACTTCCAGTTTCTCAGTTTCTATATTTTCACGTATAGATTTATTTGCTTGTATTTTCCTGTTTAGTAACAGAATAACAGAGCTGGAAGGGACCTTGGACGTCTTCCAGTCCAACCACCTGCTCAAGCAGGAGCCACTGTACTATTTTGTCATAGTTGTAGGATACTATTTAGTATCTTATGACTATCACTAAGTATATGTATCATATGTATCTTATGATTCATGATCAATGTATTTTTTTTATGTACACTAGGAGCTTATGCACCAAAGACAAATTCCTTATGTGTCCAATCACACTTGGCCAATAAAGAATTCTATTCTTTTGGACAAATGGTTGTCCAGTCCAGGGATGAAATGTAAAATTTGTTACTACTGGTTCTGTGGGCGTGGCTTGTTGGTGGTGGGGTAATGTGACTGGGTGGGCATGGCCACCTTTTTTTTTATTTTAACTTTTCAAAGCATTTTTTCTGCAAATGCAAAAAAATGCTTTGAAAAGCCTCTGCCGATCAGGAACACAGCTGGGATCATCAGAGCCTTTTCAAAGCATTTTTTTAACCACCTCTTCCGCTGAAGAGGTTGCAGAAAAAAATGCTTTAA
>WNWU01000125.1:2555307-2567769 GCA_012654045.1 Ptyas mucosa
TTTTAACCACCTCTTCCCCAGAAGAGGTTGCAGAAAAAGATGCTTTGAAAAGTCTCTGAGATCCCAGCTGAGCCGCGTGATCATCAGAGGCTTTTTTTTTTACTTTTAAAAGCATATTTTCAGCGAAAGAAGTTGTAGAAAAAATGCTTTTAAAAGTAAAAAAAAGGCCTCTGATGATCGTGCGGCTCAGCTGGGCATGGGGGGGAGGCAGGGATTTTTGCTACCGGTTCTCCGAACCATCCGCCGCCATCGCTACCGGATTGGGCGATCCGGTCCAAACTGGGAGCATTTCACCCCTGGTCCAGTCCCTTCTTGAAAGCCTCCAGTTTTGGAATACCTACAACTTTTGAAGGCAAGCTGTTTCACTGATTGATTGTTCTTTCTATCAGGAAATTTCTCCTTAGTTGTATATTGCTTCTCTCTTTATTCAGTTTCCATCCATTGCTTCTTCTCTTGCTTTCTGAAGCTTTGGAAAATAGGTTGATTCCTCTTCTTTGTGGCAGCCCCTCCAATATTGGAACACAGCTATCATGTCTTAATCGTATAGTTAACCATGTTCTTGCAGTATCATTTGGTTGTACCCTGGTTTAACTGCAGTCTGGTAATTATTTCATTGTCCTTTCTTCTAAAAAATGTGTAACCTTTGAATGAGAATAAGAACTTTTAAGTTCCAATTCACTTTTTTAGTCTTTTATATTGTAACTTTTAATATTCCTTAAACAATCCTCTTCAGCTGCTGCTGAGGACTTAAATTAAAAAGGTGAGCTCTTGAATACCAATCATTTGTGCCAAATCTCTGATTAAAAGGATAGATGACAGCATTTTCTTCAATCCTTTATATTAATTTTGCCTTTCAAAATGCTTGCAAAGAGCAGATATGGAATGGAATGGAATGGAACTTGAAGGTTTTCTAGTCCAGCCCCCCGTTCAAGCAGGAGACCCTATACTATTTCAGGCAAGTGACTGTCCATTCTCTTCTTTAAAAACTTCAGTGATAAAGCACCCACAACTTCTGGAGGCAAGCTGTTCCACTGGTTAATTGTTCTCACTTTTAAGAAGTTTCTCCTTAATTCCAGGTTGTTTCTCACCTTGATTAGTTTCCATCCATTGTTTCTTGTCCTGCCCACTGATGTTTTGGAAAATAAGCTGACCCCCTATTCCTTGTGACAGCCCCTCAATTATTGGAATACTGCTATCATGTCTCCCCTAGCCCTTCTTTTCTCTAGACTAGCCAAACCTAAATCCTGCAACCATTCTTCAAAAGTTTTAGTCTCCAGGCCTTTAATCGTCTTAGTTGCTCTTCTCTGAACTTTTTCCAAAGATTCAAAATCTTTTTTGTAGTGTGGTGACCAAAACTGGATGGAGTATTCTAGGTGTGGTGTTACTAAGAATTTATAAAGCGGTACTAATACTTCATATGATTTTAATTCTGCGCCTTTGTTTTTTACAACCAAGGATTGATTGTATTAGCTTTTGTGGCTGCTGCCACACCCTGTTGGCTCATATTTAAATGATCATCCACTAGGACTCC
Source organism: Ptyas mucosa (assembly GCA_012654045.1). Classification (NCBI taxonomy): domain Eukaryota; kingdom Metazoa; phylum Chordata; class Lepidosauria; order Squamata; family Colubridae; genus Ptyas; species Ptyas mucosa. The sequence goes on from WNWU01000125.1 coordinate 2,556,839, forward strand.
AAGGTTCCTCTCACAGTTAAATATTTTTGAGCCAGGTTTCACCTAATGTGTACTTACATCTTTGGTTTTTCCTGTCTGAGTGTAAAAACTTATTTTTCTCCACATTAAATTTCCTTTTATTGGATAGGTTCCATTGTTCATATCTGTCAAGATCTTTTTGGATCCTGAGCTTTTCTTCTGGGATATTGCTATTCCTGCCAACTTAATGTCATCTGCAAATCTGAAGAGTTGCTTAACCTTGCTTCCATGTTGGAATTAAGGCTTTTTGGCCGCAATACTTCCATGAAGGTCTGGCCAGAAGTGGCCAGACAGCAGATTGTGCCCCACTGGTTTCCACCAGTTCTGTGCTGATGGCACTGGTAGACATCTTCCTATGTTGAACGGAAGTGAGCCTTATCTCTGCACTATGTTTTCTTGGCTGACCACTGGATCTACAGTCCTCAACATTGCCCGTTTGTTTAGGCTTCTTCAAAAGAACTTGAACAGCACATTTTGAAACTCCAATCTGCTTTGCAATCTTTGCCTGGGAGAGACTCTGCTGATGCAGTATCACTACCTTTTGTTTTTTTTCATGTGCTCTGTTTTGCCATGGTATATGACCTATGACATGAAACTGTCTTCTACAACTTCACCTTAGTAGCAGAGTTTGGCTATTCCTCAGCCAGTTTTAAGCCTCCTACACAGCTATTTTTGTTTTGTGTTTCAACCTACATATGAAATTCATGATCATTAGTACCTGCTTGGTATAATTGCTTAATCATACACCTGATTAATCTACTTTATCTACTCCTACAAAATCCCTGACTTTGTGCAAGTGTACATGTGTATTGGTTTGAAGCCAAAGGGCAGTCACTCCAAATATTGATTTGATTTATATTTTTCTTCTGTTTGCTCACTTAGCATTTTGAAAATTGATAAAAATAAACAATTTAAAATGTATGTTTTTGAAAGTATTCTTAATATACAGCATTTTTTGCACAACTGCCTAAACTTTTTGCTCAGTACTGTACATAAAATATACCAAGTGATAATGCTTGTCATTAAGAAAGTTCAAGCAGAGTTTATAAAAACTAGGCAAACAATATTAGGTTAATTGTAATTTTATTCAAGCTGAATAAAAATGTCTTTTTTGAATAAAAATAAAGATCAATTTGTAATTTTATGTTAGACACCGAAAAAGGCTTTGACAAAATGCAATAAGCAGTAAATGTTTGCTGAAATAAATAGATTCAGATTTCCTTTGGAATTCATAAAATGGATTAAGATATTACATGAATTGCCCACATCTAAAGTAAAGATTAATGGCATGTTTTCTGTTACTTTTACATTATTCGGAGTAACTGATGAGGATTTCCACTTTCAACCACAGTTTTTAATTGTGCATGGAATCCTTAGCTTGAGCTATTAAACAACATAGGATTCCATATATGTACTGAGTCCATTAAATATCTAGATGTGTATATACCACAGAATATAACTCAATAACATGTAATATAAATAGAGGTTTATATATAAATATAGATTTTTTTTCAGAAATGTTGAACTTTATATGAATTTTTATAATTTGTAATTCTTGATTTTTATATAAATTTGAACTTTTTAGATTTTTACTTTTTTACGTCATTTATAAATCTTTATTTTTAAAGAAAAAGGAAAATATTTTAAAATCTTTAATTACACTTTTAAAAGTCATTAAAAGTTTAATGCTGTTTTGACTTGGAAAGCATGCACCATATATGTACAGTACTTTCCAAATTTGTACCAAATATAAACTAATAGAAACACTTTAGGAAAAAGTTAAAAGTCTAGAGGAAAAAATAAATGGTCTAGCCACTCTGAGACTCAAACAACAAAACAAGAAACCCCAAACAAAGGAATAAGATTGCAACCAGATTAAACACAGGAAGGAACAATTAACTAAGACAGAAAATTTATCTTTAATAGGCGGGAGGGGAAAGTGAAGTGAGGGAAGATAAAGAAGCATTGACTTTCGACTCTCTCTGTTACTGTAAAAATAAGGCATTAACATCAAATCACAGCTTTTTGCTTTTCCACAATAGTATGAACAAGTCATTTCTATAAAGATCTATCAATCTAATCTGTAAAAAACAAAGTCAGTTACATTTTTTTCCACATCAAATATGAAGTTCGGAAGCGGTTTCCATGTGGAAGCAAAAGTACTTATGTTCTTTTCTTTAATCAAAATAGTCAATTTTGCCAATTTTGCCATCAACTTCTGCAATCATTCGTCCATAGTAGGAATCGAAGTGTCCTTCCATTTTTGTGCATACAATAGTCTTATTCATATATAATAACAAAGTTCCAAATTTTTTCTCCAGTTCTTTTTTCCAATAGACCCAAAAGGAAAAGTTCTGGTTTCATTTTTATCTCCATTTTCAGTATTTTCTGTATTAAAATATGAATCACACTAAAAAAAATTTTTACTTTATCACATGTCCACCATAAATGATAAAAAGTCCCTTTCTTTATTTTTACACTTCCAACATTCATTTGATATGCCTATACCCCCATACATGCACATGCGACCACCCTCACGCTCCCATGCCCCCCCTTGCATATGCATGCATGAGGGGTGGGATTCAAACATTTTAGCAACCGGTTCTCTGCCCAGTTGCTGGGTGGGCATAGCCATGATGGGCGTGGCCTACTCAGCCTCCTGCACCATTTTCACCGTCCCCGGGCTCTGGAGCCCTCCAAAGGCCAGAAATTAGCTTGTTTCCAGACTTCCGGAACTTCCAGGAGGCCCATTTTTCACGCTCCCAGAGCCTCCATGCGGGCCCTGCACTTACCTGGCATCCAAAACAGGCTGTGTGGACAAACACTGATCTCTTCAGCTTCCCTTCTGTGTGGGAGATCAGGTTTATCTATCAACCAAATACCCTGTTTCCCCGAAAATAAGACATCCCCTGATAATAAGCACAATCAGGCTTTTGAGCGCATCTGCTAAGCCCCCCCTCAAAATAAGCCCTCCTTGAAAATATTTAAACACATGCTCAACCTGTCCCCGCCATTTCCTCAGTTTAGAGTTAGGGAGATAGAGCTGGAAATCAGGTAAGACAGCAAGAGGAGCCCCATCTTGCTCCACATGCCCCAAAATAATAAGGCCAAGCACTTATTTCAGGGTTCAGAAAAATATAAGACTGGGTCTTATTTTCAGGGAAACATGGTACATAAGACTAAAGCTACTTAGTATAAAAACAAAAAAGAAGAAGAAGAAGTTAAGAGAATGGGAAAAAAGGAGAAAATTATCAAGAAGTGGAATTTTTGAGAGACCAAGAGAAAATGGTTAAAGAAGGGAAGATCAGTGGAAAGGAGGGAGGGAAATAAGGTAAATATTAGTAGATTTAAGGGAACTGTATTAATATTATTAATCATGGATGGTCAATTAAGTTAACAGGTTTTAATGTAAGATTTGAATATAATGATGTATATTGTTTATAGTAAAACAGGATAGCAGATGAAATGTAAAATGGTGATTTGGTTTAATTTTGAAGAAAACTTTAAGACACAAAGTTGAAATATTAAAAAGTGGGATGGGGATTTTGAGAAATATATTCTGTAATGTAGAAATGAGATAATTGATGTTATTGTAAGAGATTAGGAATTAAAGACAGATAGTGATACTGTTTATGTATTAAGAGAAATTAAGATAAGATGAAGAAGTATAGGAAAAAATATTATGGCTGAAATTGGAAATATGTAAAATGGACTTTTATAAATATTGATTGGTGGCCCTATATCCAAATACACTCAAGATATAAAGTAGACAAAACACAGTATGGAATTTCGAATAACCTGAATGAACTGGACAAGATTTTACAAGGTGCAGAACAAAAGATGATAACCAAAACATACGACTATCTTCTCAGACACAAATTATTAGAAGAAACAGTTAAAGAAAACATGATAATGTGGGCTAGGGACATAAGGCATAATATTCAATTGGCAAATTGGGAGAAACTGTGGAAACAAAATATCAAAATGACAAGGGCTACATCTTATAAAGAGAATCTTATCAAAATGTTTTACAGATGGCACCTACCACCAGCTCGATTAGCCAAAATGTACCCAAACACTCTCTCACTCTGTTGGAAGTGTAAAACAAAAAAGGGGACATACTATCATGCTTGGTGGAAATGTAGGAAGGCCCAAAAATATTGGCAAGACATAAAAGAAATCATTGAGGAAATAACGAATCTACACGTAGAAGATAGCCCAGAATTCTTTTTATTCGGCATGACAGCAGCACAATACACTAAAGAGACAAAATATCTTATTATACACATTTTGACAGCAGCACGATTACTGTTTGCTCAAAATTGGAAATCAGACCAACTCCCAACTAAAGATAAAATTATCTCAAAGATAACAGAATGTGCCGAAATGGATAGATGAAGGCTGGAACTCCAGGATAAGGAAGAAAGTGACTATTATCTTGTGTAGCACCAATGGTACCAATGGCTGAAAAGGAAAATTAGCACAACTGTAGATGATAGAAACTAGGGTGAAAGATTACAGTAGGAGATGAATAAGGAGATGATGCAAATATATTTTGAGTTTAAAGTATTTGAATTAAGAATCTAATATTCTCTCATTAATATGTAAAGTAAAATATTATATATTCTGTTGATGACAAAAAGTATATATGTAGAATGTTGTGTGGGTTCTGTAGGTAGTGGCGGTTTTGTTTGTCTTTGTATCGTCTTTATATCTTTGTTTACATTTTAATAATAAAAAAACAATTTAAAAAAAGAAAGTAATTAACCCAGTGACAGTTCAGCTCAATCTCCCCCGCATTCTAGGGAAAGTGCATCCTGTTTTTCACTGTAGTCTGTTGAAGCCAGCCATAGGGTCTAGATTAAGACCACAGATTTGACCATCTCCCAAACCTATGGTGGTGCAAGGAGAAACCCATTACGAAGTTAAAAAGATTTTAGACTAGATTATATAGAGATTGATTGCAATATTTAGTTCATTGGAAAGGGTACCCTCCGTCTGAAGCTACTTGGGTTAAAAGCTAGTAGGTGAAAGCAGATAGGCTAGTAAAACAGTTCCATGATAAATACCCTTATAAGCCAAAGGGGAAGAGGTGGTTAGTCTATTGAATTAACCCCGTGTTACTCTCATTGCAGGACATGGTCTTCTGATAAGGGTGGGTAGCCTGTCAGGCCTGGAAGCCATCTTTTGCATTGGGCCTTCAGGCCTGCCACATTTACTGCTGAGGGAAACTGGGAGGGGGGATTGTATGGAGCAGGGGTGATATATAGTCATAATAACATTCCTTTCTCAGAGTCAAGAACATCTTGCCTTGCACCTGGAGGGGTGTGACTGGGAGGCATCTCCAGTTGGGACAATGCATTGATTGGACCATGTGATGGACATGCTGGGCAGGGACTTGGACTTTCCTTTGGGTAGAGAAAACCTGGAAGCTTTCAGATCTGGGTTTTCCCAGATGTGCCAATATGACATCTCTAATAAAATGGAACTTTGAGGAACTTCAAGCCTCGGCGTCTTCTTTCGTTAGGGGTGTTACTTGGAACCCTGATATTTATATTTATATTTGTCAACATAACCCCTAAATATTTCACCTTTTTCTCGACCCTAAAACCTAAGTTTTTATTCAATATATCACTATTCTGAGAAGACATATTGTTAATCAGCATTGTTGTTTTCTGTTTATTTATTTTGAAACCTGCCAAAGCCCCAAACTCATTCAGTTTCCACATCAAATGTTCTATATTATTTTTTGGATCCTGTAGAAATATAACCAAATCATCAGTGAAGGCTCTCAATTTATAAACTTTCTTCTTAATATTTATACCTCCTATATTTTCTAATATCTTGTCTAATACCTGTATTCAGAAACTCCAATAGCAATCTGTATCTGTAGAATCTTCTTCCAGAATGGTGGCAAAGAGTTTATAGTCTTTATTTAGTAATGAAATTGGTCTATAATTCTTTTATCTTTGTAACATCTTGATCCTCCTTTGGGAGTAACACAACATTGGCTTCTTTCTACGTCTGGGGTATACTTCAGTGGTGGGTTCCAATTGGTGTTACCACCGGCTTTCTTCGTGCATGCGCTTTGCGTGTAGTCGCCACGCGCATGCTCACTTCGCTCGCACGTGTTCCGAACTTGCGCTCCACGGAAGCGCATTAGGTTTCTAGGCCAGCTGAGGTGTGGCAATCCAATTTGCCATGCCTATCGGCTGGGCTAAAAAACAAGAAATAAAGGTAGGAATAAAGCAGGGTCGGGCGGAAGGGCACAATTCCCAGTCAAAGAGAACCGGTTCGGTGACGTCACATCGTCACCACTACCAGCTTGGCCGAATCTGGAGCAACCCACCACTGGTATACTTCCCCCCTGTAGTATATCATTCATTGTGTCTTTTAGTGATTGAAAAAGTTCATCCTCGAAACACTTATAGTATTGGTTTGTAAGACCACCCAGGCCTGGGGCTTTGCCTAGCCTCATTTTTTAAATAGCTTCTGATATCTCAAAACCCATTATTGGATCATTCATAAGTTGTTTCTGGGTTTGTGATAAGTTAGATAACTTTCGTTTTGAAAGATATTAATCTATTTTTGATATATCAATCTCCTGTTTTTATACAAATTTGAATAAAAGTTATGAAAAGACTTTTTAATGAGTTCATTGTCTGTTATTATGTTATTGCCTTCACAATTTTTTCCAATTATTGTCTTCTCTTTCTTTTCTTAATTTATGTGCTAACCATCTGCCCGGTTTGTTAGCAGATTCAGAATCTTTGTTTTGCATAGTTCAATTTTGTTTCTATTTCCTGTACAGCTAACATAATTGTTGCCGTAACAATTTAATATGATATAGAATTTTAGTGTTCATAGGTGTCTTTTGCAACTGGATTTCTTTCTGTCTAATTTTGTCCAATATCCTTTGCGTCTTTTCCTGGGATTTTTTCTTCTCTAAGCGATTGTACTGTATGAAATAGCCCCTCATAACTGCTTTACTAGCATCCCATATTATTGTTAAGCTTGCCCCTTTGCCCAAATTATTCTCAAAGTATCCCTGCAGTTTCTTTTTACAGCCTTTTACAATCCTTTCCTTTTGCAAAATAGCTTCATTTAGTCTCCATCTGAAAATCGGACTCTTTCATCTTAAAACCAAAAGCACTGATTATGATCTAAGAAAGATTTAGGTGGAATGTCCACTTTCAGAATTTTATTTGTAAGTTTTTTTAGATATCCATATCCTATTAATCCTTGAAAAAGATTTATGTCTTTCAGAGGAGAAGGATATTCTCTGGCATCTCCATTTTTATATCTCCATGAGTCTACTAATGCTAAATTGTCCGTCATCTCAAAAAAAACCAAACTCTTAAGTAATTTACCCTGTGAGGGTTTAATTTGGTGGATGTTCTATCCAAAGCTGGTGGTATCACCCCATTCCAGTCCTCCAACGTAAACCAATTTTCATATGAGAAAGGTAGTAACTTATCCATTAAATAATCAAAAAAATTGCTTCTGTCATCATTTGGCCTATACACGCCCGCTACTGTTGATTTTATCCCATTAAGTTCTATTTTCACTGCTATAAATCTACCATGATCATCTGCTATAAGTAGCTTAGGTTTAAATTGGAGGTTTATATATAAAACAACTCCGTTTTTCTTTTTTACATCGGCTGATATAAATTCTTCTCCTAATATTTGTTTATCAAATATTTCTTGTCTTATTTCTTAATACCGTGTTTCCCCGAAAATAAGACCCTGTCTTATATTTTCTTGAACTCTGAAATAAGGGCTTGGCCTTATTATTGGGGGGGTCTTATTATTTTGGGGGTGCAGGAGGCGGTAAGTGTGGCCACCTCATGGCTGCTGCTGTGTTGCGCCGCTAAGGCAGCACAACACAGCCGCTCATCAGCTGTTCGCTGTTCGGGAGGGGAGAAGCAAGACGCATGGAGCGAGACGGGACTCACTCCTCTTGCCCTCTCTTCTCCCCCCCCCTCACCAGGGGCCAGGGAGACGCGAATTGTGTGTCTTACCTGCCTTGCAGCTCCACCCCGTGTCTCGCCATTGTCTGCAGGCAAAAACGTTGTAGGGTAAAAACAAAGTTCTCACGAGTTCGAGAAGTTTGATTGAACTCGCAAGGTTTTTTTAACCCTATAACATGTTTGCCTGCAGACGACGGTGAGACATGCGACGGAGCTGCAAGGCAGGTAAGACACACATCTCGTGTCTCCCCGGCCCCACCTCTCCCCACCTGCCACCCCCAAATTGCATCCAATTTGGGCAGGGGCAGGAAGCCCTGCCATGCCCATCAAGAGGGGGAGAAGAGACGGCAAGAGGAATGAGCCCTGTCTTGCTCCACACGTCTCGCTTCTCCTCCACCCCACCTGCCACCCCCCCCCAATAAAGAGCCAGGAAAAGGGAGTTAAAGGGAGTTGCCCGGCGGAGAGGTGGTAGTGGGGCGGGAGTTTGCAAGTGATCGCTTCCCCTTTGCTTTCTCTTCCAAAAGCGCTCCTCGGGCGCAGCCATTTCTGCAACAGGATACTTGCGCCTTGCACCAGCCTTCCGAAGGATACTGTAGCAGTAGCTAACCACAATTTTTTAACCCTTATTTCATCCCAACCCATGTGGCCCAGCATGGTTGGGACGAAATAAGGATAAAAAAATTGTGGATAGCTGCTGCTACAGTACCCTTCGGAAGGCCGGCATGAGGCACATGGGGCGCATTTCTTGGCCTCCTGCTGCAGAAGTGGCCGCAGTTGATGGCAAAAATGGTCATGCTCGCTGGAGGCGCCGGCCGGAGTGGCACCCATGAGGCAGCTATTCTGTGGATGGAATTGCCTGATGTGACTGTCACCATTAGGTAAGGAGGGTGTGAGGCGTGTGGGGTGCTTCGTTTGGCCTCCGGCTTCTTTTCAGCCACAATTGGCTGATCCGATTAAGGGACTGAGAAGCCCTGAGGTGACCAGGGAAGGGCTGCCTCCTGTGCTAGCCACGCCCACCCCGTCACTAGGACTTATTTTTAGGGGAGGGCGTATATTTACGCCCACCCCAAAAACCAGGCTTGGCCTTATTTTCGGGACATGTCCTATTTTTGGGAAAACATGGTATATTTGTTTGTTTGTTTGTTTGTTTATTTATTTATTTGTTCAATTTATATCCTGCCCTTCTCCGGAGACTCAGGGTAGCTTACAATGCGTTAAGCAATAGCCTTCATACTTTTGTATATACCTGCTTAGTAGGGCTTTCGGTCCCCCTTAAACGGTGTTCTTTTTTATACAAAGTCAGCTTATTGCCCCCACAATCTGGGTCCTCATTTTACCTACCTCAAAAGGATGGAAGGCTGAGTCAACCTTGAGCCTGTATATAGGTATATGTTTCTTGAAGATATAGATATATACAAATTAAGGTTCCTCAAATATTGAAATAATTTTTTACGCTTAGATGCAGCATTTGCTCCATTTATATTCCACATGATAGACTTAATCTCCATCTTTAAGTACTGTAATAAATTCCTGTACAACTATCTTGGCCACATCTTCTTTATTCCATGAAATTTTAATTGAAATTTTTAAATCTAGGGTTGTCAAACTCAAGGCCCGTGGGCAGGATCCAGTTTGTGATGTGGTAGGATCCGGCCCACGGGGCTGTCCTTGAAAATGTAAGGGGCCAGCCCATGTTGCTTTGGCCTGGTCTATCTGCGTCACTTTGGCCCAGTCTACCCAATGTGAAGAAGAAACATCAGGGCAACATCGCTTTGACCCAGTCTACCCAATGTGAAGAAGAAACATTAGAGCAACATCACTTCAGCCTGGTCTAACCAATGCAAAGAGGAAACATGCCAGCAGTTTGGGGAGTGGTGTCAAGATGGCCACGCCCACCCAGTCGGCCATGCGCAGTCAGTGGTGTCAAGTGGGCTTTGGCAACCCAGTCAGCCACACCCACCCAGCCCCCTAAGATCAACAACAGCCCTGATGCAGCCCCCAATGAAATTGAGTTTCACACCCCTGAGTTTCCTAATCTGTGATCTTGACTAATTCCACTTCATATATAGCATTTGTCTTCTCCAGTCCATGCGCTATACCAGTGATGGCTAACCTTTTTCTCTTCGTGTGCCAAAAGCGTGCATTCGACAACACACGTGCGTGCTGGCACACATAATGCAATGTGTTCCCTTCATGGATATGCGCATGAACACCCCCCCACAACCCCCATGCATGCACACACAAAGCCCCCCCCCCATTCTCCCCTGCCCACCGCGCAAAAATTTTAGCAACCAGTTCTCTGCCCGGTTGCTGGGTGGGCGTGGCCATGGTAGGTGTGGCCTACTCAGCCTGCTGCACCATGGCAGGGGGCGTTTTCACCCTCCCCAGGCTCCAGAGGCTTTCCTCAAGCCTCCGGGTGGGTCAAAATGGCCTACCCTGAGCTCCGGAGACCAGAAACAGGCCTGTTTCCGGACTTCTGGGGGGCCAATTTTTCGCCCTCCCCAGGCTCCGGAGGCTTTCCATGAGCCTCCAGGAGGAGGAAAACGGTCTCCCCCATGCTCTGAAGGCCAGAAATGGGCCCGTTTCCAGACTTCCGGAACTTCTAGGAGGCCCATTTTTTGCCCTACCAGAGCCTCTGTGCAAGCCCTGCACTTACCTGGCATCCAAACAGGCTGTGGCACTCCTGGGAGGGGAGGGGTGGGTGGGGCAGGCCCAGCCAGTCCTTCCAACAACCGGTTCGGCAAACCAGATGTAAAATTAGCATCCGGTTCACCTGAACCAGTCCGAAGCAGCTGAATCCCATTCCTGTGTGCGACCCCCACTCTCTGTTTTGGGCCTAGTAGGCCTCCTTGCAGCCTCCTGGGCCCAAAAATGGGTTTCAGGGAGGGCAATTTATTTATTTATTTATTTATTTATTTATTTATTTATTTATTTATTTATT
>WNWU01000125.1:2567779-2655080 GCA_012654045.1 Ptyas mucosa
ATTTATTTATTTATTTATTTATTTATTTATTTATTTATTTATTTATTCAATTTATATCCTGCCCTTCTCCGGAGACTCAGGGTAGCTTACAGTGCGTTAAGCAATAGCCTTCATACTTTTGTATATACCTGCTTAGTAGGGCTTTCGGTCCCCCCTAAACGGTGTTCTTTTTTATACAAAGTCAGCTTATTGCCCCCACAATCTGGGTCCTCATTTTACCTACCTCAAAAGAATGGAAGGCTGAGTCAACCTTGAGCCTGTATATAGGTATATGTTTCTTGAAGACATAGATATATACAAATTAAGGTTCCTCAAATATTGAAATAATTTTTTACGCTTAGATGCAGCATTTGCTCCATGATTCCCATTTTTTTTAAAAGGGGGGGGATGGATTAGGTAACTACAGACTGATCAGCCTGACATCAATACCTACAAAGATCCTGGAAAAGATAATCAATCAACAAATTGAGAGAGAAGTAAATTTATAACCAGAAGCCACCATGAGTTATAAAACAGATCATGCCAGACAAAACTTGCATTATTTGACAAAGTGACTAAATTAGTGGACCAGCAAAATGCTGTGGACATAATATACCTGGACTTCAGTAGGGCATTTGACAAAGTAGTCCACAATCTACTATTTGATAAGATAAAAAAGAAATCTGGATTAGATAACATCACTACTAGATAGATTCATAACTGGCTGATCAACCACATTCAATATGATGTCCTTAATGAAACTATATCTACATGGAAGAATGTAAACAATGGGACACTCCAAGATTCTGTCTTATGCCCAGTACTCTTCAACATCTTCATAAACAATTTAGATGAAGGGGTAGAATGGAAATGCATTAAATTTTCAAACAACATCAAGCTAGCATAGCCAATACTTTAGAAAATAGGCTTAAAATCCGGAAGGATCTTGAGAGACTCAAACACTTGGCTCTATGTAACCAAGTGAAATTCAATGGAGAGAAAAGTAAAGTTTTACACTTAAGCAAGAAAAACCAAAGACATAGATATAGAGTAGATGGTACATGGCTCAATAACCGTAACTGTGAGAGGGATTTAAGAGTCCTAGTGGACAACCACTTAAATATGACCCAGCAGTATGCTGCAGCCCCCCAAAAAGCCAATGCGCTCCTTGGCAGCATTAACAGAAGGATAGAATCAAGATTGCATGAAGTGTGATCTTTATAATGCTTTGGAAAAAATCACACTTGAAATATTGCATCCAGTTTTGGTCACTATGCAAAAAAAAATATTGAGATTCAAGAAAGAGTGCAGAGAAGAGCAACACATGATTAGGGGACTGGAGACTAAAACTTATGAAGAACAGTTTCCTGACATTGATAACAATCAGTTGAATAACTTGCCTCGAGATGTTGTGGGTGCTCTGTCACTGGATGGCTTTAAGAAGAGATTGGACAGCCATTTGTCTGACATGGTATAGGGCCATGATGGCGAACCTATGGCATGGGTGCCACAGGTGGCACGCGGAGCCATATTGGTGGGCATGCGAGTGTTGCCCTAGCTCAGCTCCAGAGCATATGCGCGCACCGGCCAACTGATTTTCAGGCCTTCCAGTCCCACCGGAAGTCAGGAAACTGGCTGTTTCTGGCCTCCAGAAGGCCTCCGGGGGGATGGGGAAGGCTGCTTTTGCCCTCCTCAGGCTCCTAGAAAGCCTCTGGAGCCTGGGGAGGGGGAAAATGGGCCTACTGGGCCCACCGTGCCATCATGTGCCAAAAGCAGGGGGAAGTGTGGTGGGGTCACGTGCGCATGCGCGGGAGAGTGGGGCGCATTGAATTATGGATGTGGGCACCCGCACCCGTTACCCCCCCCACGACCCCCACTTTTGGCATGCGACGGCAAAAAGGTTAGCCATCACTGGTATAGGGTCTCCTACTTGTTCAGGGGATTGGAGTAAAATCTCTAAGGTCCCTTCCAACTCTATTATTCTGTTAGATGTGATATCTGGGAAATTGTGCTTTCAAATAAATATTATCCCTAGATTATTTAATTTACATTCTGAGATAAATTCCAGTTTATATATCTGCCTGAAAAATATTTTCAGAAAAAATTTTTTTTAAAAAAATCTGTAGGGTTCTTGAATTCCAAGTATATCTTCACACAAAATGCAATAGCCAATTAATGAGGGAAATTTTATTTTTCCAAATCGTGATCTATCATCATGCTTAGCTATTGTCAAGTATTAAATACAGGAAGCCAACAACTAGTATTAATTTTCTGATGTGGGCAACTTTGGAGTAAACATATATATAGCACCTTAGGATGGATGGACAATATTCAGGTTTTTTATTTTATATTTATTTGTACCCATTTTTATTATTTTTACAAATAAGACAGCAAACACATCCAACACATCTTCCTCTTCCTATTTTCCCCACAACCACTATCCTTGGAGTGAATTGGGATGAGATAGAATGACTGGCTCAAGGTCACCCAGCTGACTTTCATGGTTAATGCGGGGCTTAAACTTACTGTCTCCTGTTTTCTAGCCTGGTATCTTAACCACTAGACAAAACTGGCTAGATCTAAATCTACTAAAACTCCTATATCTCTGGAAACAATTACATCAAATAGTTTCCCCAAGGCAACATACTCCATGTGGTTGAAGTGATAGGTTCTTTTACTAAAGATTAGTGGTTGCAGCAAAAGCAAAGTTAAACCTGAGTATTCCCGTTACAAATTTTTCCACTTTCGGCTGAAGTCTGGGGACTTACTGGTAGCATTTTTCTTGGACTGCTACAGATTCTCCACAGTTTTATGCTTTAGAATATTTTCTAAGGCAGAAGAAACTTTCCCAGGAAAGGGGAAATTCTGGATATCAACCCTTCTGCTCCCCGGATAGCTGTACTCTGAGAAAGCTTCTTGAAGAAGAAGTGATCGGGTGAGTCTCTGGCTGGGGGCTGGGCAATCAAGAAACAAGTTCAATGTGGAAGAACCAGCCGCTTTATGTACAATAAAGTCTGCAACCGCTTCTTAGACACTAGCTTTTACATATTTACATTTCATTATAAATGAGGCTTCCTTTGGCTGCAGCTTGCCTTTTCTATTTTGTGGAAACATCATAATCTCTGAGGCTCTGGGACTTTAAGGTGATGAGGGGAGGAGTTGGTGTATCTGAGCCAAAATAAAGAAGCTGGAAATCACTGTGGAAACTACTGAAATCTTTGGATTTAAACGTCTTAGAGGATTTTATATTTTCAGTACACTCTGCTAAACTTTTTCATTTTTAAAACAAAGACTGCCTAAATGGTGTTCTTTTCTTGCTGGTAGGAGGAGGAGAAATAGCTCCCATTTTATTCACCTCTGATTAGTTTAGCAGTTTGGGCTATTAGACAAAGAAGCACAGATCAAGTTTATTTCTCTTGCTTATACTACAGTGGCATTGTTTGACCGCAAGAGGGAGCCAAAGATTTTTAGCATTCTGAATCTTTTTCAATTCTTCAGTAACATTATTCGAACTATTGGATTTAATGTTATAAATGTACAAACTTTAAATTTTAAATTTTAGTTATATTTTGAAGGAATCTGTAAGTGAACAAAGAAGATATCAGGAGATACAGAATCCGTACAATTCTTTTCGGATGAAAACACAGCTAAAACATATGAAGTAATTCGGGCAATGGGAACAAAGCAGAATTGTTTGTTTGTTTGTTTGTTTGTTTATTTAGATTTTTATACCGCCCTTCTCCAACCAGACTCAGGGCGGTGAACAGCCAAATAAAAACATGGTACACAAAAGTAAAAATAATTTTAAAAATAATTAAATAAGATTTGGCCCATAATTTAAGAAAATTTCAATTAAAATGAAATTCAAACTTTAAAACCGAGATGGAGTCAGGCCAGCCCGGCTAGCTGAAAGAAATAACTGTTAAGGGCCCAACGAATAAGTCCGGAGGTCTGGGATAACTCGTATCTCTGGGGGTAGATTGTTCCAGAGGGCAGGTGCCGCCACAGAGAAGGCGGCACCTCCCCCTGGGGGTCGCCAGCCGACACTGGCTGATGGCACTCTGAGGAGGCCCTCTCTGTGGGAGCAAACTGGCCGGTGGGAGGCTAAGGCGGTCCTGTAAGTACCCCGGCCCTTAGCCATGGAGTGCTTTAAAGGTGGTCACCAACACCTTGAAGTGCACCTGGAAGTCCACCGGAAGCCAATGCAGCTCGCGCAGGAGAGGCGTCACATGGAAGCACCCCGTCGCTCCCATAATCCCCCGCGCGGCTGCATTCTGCACCAGTTGGAGCCTCCGGGTGCACCCCAAGGGGAGCCCCATGTAGAGAGTGTTACAGTAGTTCAGACGAGAAGTAACGAGTGCTTGAGTGACTGTGCGTAAGGAGTCCTGATCCAAATGGTGTATCAGGCGAACCTGATAGAAAGCCCCCCTGGCCATGGCCGTTGCATACTCTTCTAAAGACAGCCGTGAGTCCAGAAGGACGCCCAAGTTGTGAGCCCTTTCCGTGGGGGCCAATGATTCGCCCCCAATAACCAGCAATGGCACCAGCTGGCTGTACCGGGACGCCAGAAGCCACAGCCACTCGGTCTTGGAAGGGTTGAGTCGAAGTCTGTTTCTCCTCATCCAGACCCGCATGGCCTCCAGGCACTGGGACATCACTTCCAGGGCATCATTGGGATGGCCTGGGATGGAGATGTACAGCTGAGTATCATCAGCGTACTGATGGCACTCCACCCCAAAACCATGGATGATCTTGCCCAGCGGCTTCACATAAATGTTGAACAGGAGGGGCGAGAGGAGGACCCCTGTGGCACCCCACAAACAAGGCGCCTCAGGGTCGACCTCTGCCCCCCTGCCAACACAGATTGCAACCGGTCGGAGAGGTAGGAGGAGAACCACTGCAAAATGGTGCCCCCCAACCCCAACCCCTCCAACCGGCGCAACATGATACCATTGTCGATGGTATCAAAAGCCACTGAGAGATCTAATAGGAGAAGGATAGAGGAATGACCCCTACCCCGAGCTCTCCAGAGATCATCCACCAACGCGACCAATGCCATTTCCGTGCTGTGCCCAGGCCTGAAACCGGACTGGAGCGGATCCAAATAGACAGCTTCATCCAGGTACTGGGGAAGCTGCCGCGCCACCACACTCTCAACAACTTTCGCAATAAAATGAAGGTTGGAGACTGGATGATAGTTAGCCAAAACAGCCAGATCCAGAGAGGGCTTCTTGAGGAGAGGCCTCACCACTGCCTCTTTCAAGGCAGCCGGCAAGACACCCTCACTCAGAGAAGCGTTAATAATTCCCTGGAGCCAGCCTCGTGTAACCTCCCGGGAAGCCAGCACCAACCAGGAGGGACACCGGTCCAATAAACATGTGGTCATGTTCAGCCGTCCCAGGATCCTGTCCACGTCCTTGGGAGCCACAGGATCGAACTCCTCCCAGATAACACTCTCAAGACCTGCCTTGGTCATCTCGTCTGAACTAACCCAGTCAGCGGCCAAGTCTTCCCGAATCTGAGTGATTTTATCATGCAGATACTGTACAAAGTCCTCAGCTCGACCCTGCAAGGGGTCATCCCACGCTCCCAGGTGGAGGAGGGAGCGGGTCACCCTAAACAGGGCGGCTGGGTGATTATCTGATGACACGATAAGAGCGGCAAAATAGATGGATTTCGCTGCTTTTATCACCACTAGGTAGGTCTTAATATGGGACCTTACTAGTGTCAGGTCAGATTCAGACCGGTTGGCCCTCCAACCGCTCTCTAGGCATCTTTTCCAGTGCTTCATCTCCCTCAGCTCCTCGGAGAACCAAGGAGTTAAGTGAGTTCGGTGCCGGGTCAGAGGCCGCAAAGGCACGACATGGTCCAAAGCCCCAGCGGCCGCACTATCCCAGGCAGCCACCAGGTCTTCAGCCGAGTCATGAGCTAGAGTCTTAGGAAATGGCTCCATCTGGAACCTCTCAGGATCCATCAGGTGCCTGGGGCGGAACCACCTGGTCGGTTCCTCCTCCCTGCGACAGGGTACAGCGGTCAGAAAGTCAAGTCGAAGGAGTGAGTGGTCAGACCATGACAAGGGTTCAATACCTATATCCCCTGTATCAAGGCCACGCAACCACTGACCAGAGATAAAAAGTAAGTCCAGAGTGTGTCCACCCATGTGAGTAGGGCCATGAATTACTTGAGTCAGGTCCATGGCCGTCATGGAAGCGATGAACTCCCGAGCTACCTCAGATGTTTCACCGATAGATGGCAGGTTAAAATCCCCCATGACCAAAGGTCTGGGGGTATCAACCGCCACCTCGGCTATGACATTGAGGAGCTCGGGTAGGGTCATTGCCACATGGCAGGGAGCAGGTACATGATCAACAAACCCATCTGCGTCCCACAACCCCACTTCACAAAAAGGGACTCGCATCCGGCTATCTGTGGTACAGTGGCCTCCCTCGGATCAAGACCCTCCTTTATAATAACCGCTACCCCCCCGCCCCTGCTCTGAGCTCTCGGCTGATGAAATGCACGGAAGCCTGGTGGGCACATATCCACGAGGGGAAACCCCCCTTCGTGGCCCAACCAGGTTTCCGTAATACCTGCCAGGTCTGCTCTCCCCTCCTGAATAAGGTCACAAATGAGGGCGGCTTTATTTACCACGGACCTGGCATTGCATAACAACAGCCGGAGACTTGGGCCCTGAGAATCTGAGCAACCTGGGAACGGGAAGAGCTAAGGGGACCGGGGCGTGCAATCGCTTGAAGATAGCGAGTGTGTGCCCCCACCACACGATACGGCCCCCTGCTCCCACCATATCTGCCCCTCCCACTTAGCGTATTAATAGAAAAGCTCTCGACAGAGGGCATTCTAATGGCCCTCTTACCCCCAGAGTCCATACCCCCCATGGCACCACTGACTGCCGGGCCAGCCCCCTTCCCCCAAACCCACATAACCCTCCCACCCCCCAGGACCCCTTAAAAATCTGTTTAAAAATGTCCCCAAAAAACCCCTCAATCGCCTTTTTGTGACATGCCACCTCTTGGGGGTCCCAAAACCCGTAATTAAGGTAGGACCTCAATAACATGGAGGGCCAAGCCTGCGAGAGGGGGGAATCTCGCAGCGCAAGAAGCTTAGACCTTAAATACATCCCAAAACACTGAGTTGGTGGTACAGATATGGCCTAGGTATGGCCTAGGGGTCCATAATGATAGTCTTAAAACGTCCAGGAAACAAGGCCAATTAAAACTTGACACACTTTCAAAGGAACTCTATGAGGAGAGACAACATTTGACAGGAGATATTAAACAGGTGAAGGATAGAGTGGATCTTATGGAACACAAACTGGAGAAGCAAGACATTTTGTTTGAAGCTGATCTGGATGAAAGAGTTCTCTTAGAAGCCCAGATGAAAGAACTACAGTTGAGATTTAGACCAATCCCTGAATGAACTGGAAAGGTTATCCGATTAAGATGATTAAAGCTTTGACCTAGTTAATTAATTGTGAATAAAAAAGATCCTCGATCTCAAAATCAACAAAGTATATAGCGTAAACTCCAGATTTGCTACTATGAGAAAATTACCAAGGGATGTCTTAGTTAATTTCGTAAGAAGAACAATGAGAGATCGCGTTCTGGACTTGCATTTTAAATCCAAACTAAGAATGGAAAATGTGGAGATAATTGTTTTGAAAGAAATTCCTGTTAGAATTTTGAGAAAAAGGAAAGCCTATTGATTCCTTATTGATATTCTGAAGAAGAGAAAAAATTCCTTCTGTTGGGATAAGCTTGAGGGAGTGATACTTACCATGAGCAAAGATTTAGACTGAATTCTATAGATAAAGCCAAGGATTTCTTGCCAGACAGAAGGATTGCCACCTTCAGTATGCTGGGTTGCAAAAAGTTCAGGGGAGCGACTTATGGTGCATCTGGAAAGCTTGGGCATCCTTTGAGATCGTGAGAAGGCAAAGTTGAGAGAGTTCAAATGTGAAGCTGCATTAAAACCCCTGCGGACATAGGCCAAAGGCAGATTTGACACCTCCCCCTAGGGGAGATTGGCTTCACTTCCGCTCTGCCCCCTTCCAACTTAGCACTGCGACTGCTCCTCCCCCCCCCCCAAATGATGGCAGCCAAGCACGGAGCCAACGCTATTTCTCCCCAGCCAGACGTGCTACAACTTGGAAGGGAGAGAAATCCACAAGGCTTCCCAGAGCTCAATGCTGGAGACTGGCGGGGCCAATACACTCCTCCCAAGAACAACTTCCCTGCTGCCTTCCAACTCTGCAAGTGCTGCCCAGTCTGGGCTGGCTGGCTGCATCCCATGAGGTGGTGCTGAGTGAGGCTGCGCTTGGAACTCCTGTGTTAGCTTAAGCACCGTGGAAGCTCACTCGCCCAGATACTTCTTCCTCGGCAGATCCCGGGAGAGGCTGCTCACCCTGCCCATGCTCCCTGGCTCCCCTTCCACTCTCCTTGGGGGCGGCGCCTGCAGCTTTTTGCAGACGGAGTCCTAACTCAGCCTGGGAGGGGAAAGGTACAGAACTGGCTATAGCCTTGATTCCTGCAATCTGGCTGGGAGGCTGCCAGCCAATAAACAGCCAAGGGACCAACAAGGTGCAGCTGCTGCCAGGCACCGCCAGTCCCGTGTGCTCACCATCTCCTGTGCGTGTCCTTGGAGGGACCACCCGGCTGGGTTGGAGTGGGCTGTGGCTGAGGTGGCATGGGCCAGCTACTCTCCATCTCCAGGGTGGCCCCGCGAGCCAGATCTCAACACATAGCAGGCCGGATTTGGCCTGTGGGCCTTGAGTTAGACATGTCTGCGCTAGCATGTCCATCATAGGCACATGTCCTCCACACATACTGCATTCAGACCATGATAGTCAATGCAGAAATGCAGTCCTATCATTTTTCTCTCTGAATAAGACTGGGGCTGCCACTTGTGATCACACTGGTTGAATAAATCCAGGAGCTACCGTGTTCCCCCGAAAATAAGCCCGTCTTATTTTCTTTTGGGCATGAAAATGAGCACTTGGGCTTATTTGGGGGGAGATTTTTTTTTAAGCAAAGGAGGTGACAAGTGCAGGAGCCAACGGGAGTAGGATTGCAGCTACCACTGGCCCTGCCCTCTGCCCACTATCTGCTTGCCCATGCCTGCAACAGACCAGGTTCTCAGCATGCCCCAGCCTCCATTCACCCTGCTGGGACACTTCACAGCCATGGTGCCTTGTGAGGGCTCTTTGCCCTCCTGGCAGGGCAGGTGGCCAGGGCATGCCGACAGCTTGGCGCCAATTGAGGCCTGGGCAAGCAGACGGGGACAGAGAGGATAGGGACGGTGGTAGTTGCCCAAACACTTTTCGCCCACAGGGAGACGCCCCTTTGTCTCCTTGCAAAGGGGACAGTTTGAAATGGAGCTAATCACTTCATTTCAACTGTCCCCTTTGCAAGCACATGAAGCTTTGAGTCTCCATCATTTCTCTCTCCAGGCAAAAAGTTCTGCCACAAGCAGTTTTCTGATGTGAACACCTCCACTTGCGCTATGAGCCTCGTGGCGTGCTGTGAGCAATTCCATCAATGCAACGAGACTCATCTCGCCAGTGGAGCCACTGAACAATGCCACAAGGCTTATCCCGCTGGTGGAGCCACTTGTGACAGAAGGCCGTGAGTCTCATCTCACCGGAACTGCCTCTCTCGCACACGATGGCACAACACACCACACAGCATCCAGCCATGAGCAGCTCCACCAGCGCAATGAGCCCCCCGGGATTGTGCCATGAGCCGCTCCACCAGCACAACAAGCCTCATAGCGTTCTACCTGGCACAACGAGGTAAGCAGGTTTGGGGTGTGTGGGACACTTCCACCACCCACCACCCATGCCCTATCTTGATTTTTACATCTGCACCTTGCCCCACGTCATACAGCCAGTCGTGGGTGGGGCTTAACTAGGGCTTATTTTGGGGGTAGGGCTTATATTGGGCACATGTAAAAAATCAAGCTCAGGTTTATTTTTGGGATAGGTCTTATTTGGGGGGGAACACTGTAGGTTTTTATCAATGAATAAGCACAGTTCTTCCAGTTCTCTAGGTCATTGAGTATTGTTTTGGTTTTGGTAGTTTTGCCCCCCGTCACTATTTCAGTGACACAGTTCATGGGCCTGTTTTTACTAAACATATCCTTCAGATCTCTGTATTCCTTAGAAATGGTGGGAAGGGGCTTTCCTTGCACCGCTACATCAAGTTCAAAGCGCAGAGAGAGGTTTGCCGGGGTCTCCCTCTGGTTTGGAAGCTGGCTACCCATCTTGAATTTCAGTAATTTCCTTCTCCAATTTCCATACAGATTCCACTTTTTCAGTCAGGCCAGCCCTAGAATGAGTGGTCTCTCCATCCCTGGTGCCACTATGAAGCTGAAGTCTTCTGAATGGAGCCCCATCCACATTTCTATGGGTTCAGTCACGTTTCAGGGATGCCTCCCACAACTGAGTCATTTAATTGGCAGAAAGCAATTGGGACTTTTAGCCTCCTTAGCTGATAATTTCTCCATCAGTGCCAGGTTCACCAAGCATCTGATGCAGCCCAGGTCTAGTAGGGCTCTCAGGATGGCCTTCAGTCCCAACCCTGGGAAATGGAGTTCTATGGGAACAGTCAAAGGGATGCAATTGGGCCACTTACCAAGGGGTCATCATCGGAGTCAGTATCGGTTAGTCCTTGGTGGTCATCCGGTGGGGTCAGTTCCCTCTGTCTTTTTGGCAAGGGAGTGAACTTCATAACCACCACTCCTTTCAGTGCTATCTCTCTCATGTGAGGTCGTGACTTAGGGGTTTCCCCCAGGGGGCTTGGTCTATTTTCTTGATTGGATGGTTGCTTCTGCATTCTATGGTTCAGTGACCTTCCTTGCCACATTTGAAGCAGGTGGTCAGATTCTGCTTCATCTATCCCCTCAGGAAGGCATGACTCTTGAAACAATTAGTTATCAGAAGGAACTTTTACTGAGAGAAAGTGATTGCAGAGAGGTCAGGAGGAATCAAGTTCCCACACAAAGCGTTGAACTATTGTTCCCAATTCAAGCCCTACCCTCCTTCACCTCTCCACCAGCAGCCAATACAATTCCACATAGATGTTTTGAGAACTCCCAAGACATTAGATTGATAGCAGCTCATCCCCAAGTTGCAGCGACCTTGGTGTCAGGCTAGAACTGGCTGGGAGGAAGCCCATTTGTCTTCAAGATAACCTCCCTCTCTAAATCCCAGATGGTTACAACAAAAGCAAAAGCATGCAGGGAATGCAACCCGATAGCCTCCTCCCCCCACTCCTCCATCAGAATGGCAGTATCCCAGCAGGGGACCTGACAATAACAAGTATAAATATTAAGAAGGAAGTTTATAAATTGAGGACATTTGCTGATGATTTGGTTATATTTCTGCAAGACCCAAAAAAGAATATAGAATATTTGATGAGGAAATTAAATTAGTTTGGGTCTTAGCAGGTTTTAAAATAAAACAGAAAACAACACTGCTGATTAAGAATATGACCTCACAGGATGGTGATATATTGACTAAAAAGTCTGGTTTTAGGATTGAGATAAAGGTGAAATATTATGTATTACATTATATTGACAAACACAAGCACAAAACTTGTGTTGCTTCCAAAACAATTATGTGCCTCTCTGGAATGAGATAAAAAAAAGACTTAGTAAGGGGGGATAAATTGTATTTATCACTACTGGATAGAATTTCTGTAATTAGGGTTTTACCAAAGATGCTCTTTCTGTGTCATACACTACTAATACTTGCAACTGATATTCCATTTAAACAATGGCAGAGGGATACCTCTAAGTTCATATGGCAAGGGAAAAACCAAGAATTAGATGCAGACTATTGCAAAAAGTTAAGGAAAGAGTGGGTTTCAGTCTACCAGATTTGAAATTGTATTTTGATGCTTATTGTTTGGTCTGGCTAAATGAATGGGTGAACCTCCAGAATAAAAGGCTACTTGACTTAGAAGGTCATGAATTAAGATTTGGATGGCACAAACAAGGTTAAAGGATGGCATGACAAGGTTAAAATAATGTGGATTTCAACAACCATTTTGTCAGATGTACCATTCTGAGAGTTTGGAATAAATAAAAATTTTTCTACAAATCGTTGGGTTTTCCCACAGGAAAAGAAATGGTGACAAAGCCGAACTGGCAAACTTATGGTAAAATAATATCTTTTAATTTTGGTGACTCTACCGTCAAGTCTAAGGAGGAGTTAGAATCAGAAGGTCATGTCTGCCATTGGTTTACATGTTTACAATTGAAAGAAAGACTTAAACTAGGCAAAAAGAGTTCTGGGTTTGACTTAATTAAAAATGAATTGGAAATCCTAATGTGTGGTAGTGATGAACATAGTATTGCTAAGGTCGGTAAAATGTTATTGAATTTAAATTTGGAAAGTGAACATGTAAAGCACTATATAATTTAGTGAGCAAGGAACTTTGGATATAATGTAATTTTATTTTTTATTTATTTATTTATTAAATTTATATACCGCCCTACTCCCGAAGGACTCAGGGCGGTGTACAGTTGAACGAAATATACATGTAATAAAGGAATTGAAAAAAACAATTTAAAATATAATTAAATAGTTAGGTTTGGATATTGTATTGAATTAGATCATTTCAAGTTTCTGGGGCAGATTCAGAATATAAAATTTAAAGTAGTTTTTAGACAAGGTTAGGTCAGGCCGGCCTGCTTGAAAAGAAATGTTTTGAGGGCATGGCGGAATGTACGAAGATCTGAGATTATCCGAATCTCTGAGGGCAGCTCATTCCAGATGGTAAGTGCTCCCACAGAGAAGGCTCTCCCCCTGGGGGCCGCCAGCTGACACTGTTTGACCGACGGTACCCTGAGAAGTCCCTCTCTCTGGGAACGTACTGGTCTGTGGGAGGTTATTGGTGACAGAAGGTGGTCTCGTAGGTATCCCGGTCCTAAGCCATGGAGCGCTTTAAAGATGGTAACCGAAACCTTGAAGCGCATCCGGAAGACCACAGGGAGCCAGTGCAGCTCGCGTAGCAGGGGAGCCACATGGGAATGCCATGTCGCTCCCATAACAACCCGCGCGGCCACATTCTGGACCAACTGAAGCCATGGAGCGCTTTAAAGATGGTAACCGAAACCTTTAAGCGCACCCGGAAGACCACAGGGAGCCAGTGCAGCTCGCGTAGCAGGGGAGCCACATGGGAATGCCATGTCACTCCCATAACAACCCGCGCGGCCACATTCTGGACCAACTGAAGCCTACGGGTGCTCCTCAGGGGGAGCCCCATGTAGAGAGCATTGCAGTAGTCCATGCGGGAAGAGACGAGGGCATGAGTAACTGTCATTAACGAATCCCGATCCAGAAAGGGATGCAACTGGCGTATCAGGCGAACCTGATAAAAAGCTCTCCTTTATCTCCTGATAAAAATGCTTGAGAGGGAGAATATGTGGAAGAAAGGTTTAAAATTTACATTAAATTATAACTTAAAAGAAAATGTTTATAAAATGATGTATCGTTGGTATTTAATTCCAGACCTGTTTTCAAGAATGCATAAAGGTATTTCAAATGAATGTTGGAAATGCAAATGTAAAGAAGGGACTTTTTATCACTTATGGTGGAAGTGTGATAAAGCAAAGAAATATTAGAATAGGATTCATATCTATTTTTAGAAAAATTTTAAAGTGAAAATAAAGAGAAAGCCAGAAACTTTCCTTTTGGGTTTAATGGAAAAAGTTTTGGACAAAAATTTGAAACTTTGATGCTATATATATGCTGACAGCAACAAGATTACTGTATGCACAAAAATGGAGGAACACTTTGATTTCCACCATGGATGAATGGTTGCACAAGTTGATGGAGTTAGCAGAGATGGCTAAACTGAGCAGTAGCCCCCTGATGTAATGTTTTGGGAACCTCTTTGATGTAAGATGTGTCTTGAAGAGGTTTTACATTCTTTCCCAGACCAGGCATCCTTGGGTGACTGGATTATTCCAGTTTGATACCTCTAGTTTTGTCAGTGCATTTATCTCCCCCATTTTATCCTTCTCCTTTCCTCCTGCACAACTCCCCCAAATTTCTCTGCCCCCCTCCCTCAGTTTATGGCAGGATGCCAGCAAGCTTAGCAAAGTTTAGCGAAGATGAGCTGACACATACAAATACTTCCATAAGCAAACAAATGTTTCTTATTTATTTTGCTAAGAAAATAAAAAATATTGACCATTGTTTGTAATGGACAACTATGTATTGGATATTGTAAACTACAACACCTTACAAATGATGATGTTTAAAATATGGAGAAGATAGTATATCTGTTTATAGAGCAGTTTATTATTCATGTTAGTGATTTGGAAAAAGTTGCATTATTCTAAATTCGTAACAGAATTCAGAATGCTTGCAATTTCAAATTCATGCCATGTGCTTTTTTATATCTTTCTGTTGCTTGTTTGGCTTATTTATATAATGCTTGTTCACCAGAACAGTTAACAATCATTAGCCACAATTTCAATAAGTAACAATTCCAAAATAAAAAAAAAATTAAAAATGTAGAGCTTATACCATGCAAGTAAAGGCAGCGGAACAGTGTTATTGCTCTGCCCTTATCTTGTCTGCTATTAGCCATCCAGTGGCCTTGTTTCAAATGTCCTGGTTCCTCTTGGACAGGGACAACTACGGTTTCTCTAAGAAATATACTCACTATTTGGCAGAAAAAAATCACTCAAATTCATTCAGATCTAGACTCCTGATGGACAGGGTCCAGATAAGATAAAACTAACTACAGCTCTTCAAAAGTCAGTGCTGTTCAGCTATTTGTGATGATGATGACTCAACTGAGCAGGAGATTGTGGTTCACAAGGAAGAAGTTATTTTGGATAAGGGAAAGTGAATCAGATATTGCAAATGTGAGGTGAGTGTGGTATTTGTTGTCTAGTTTTGAAATAAACAATCACCAACCAAAACGTCCAAGAGAAAACAATGGTAATTTTATTTACTGCTTTGCAAAGAGGGTATACCACCACACACACGCAGGTACAGTGGACACACCTTAAATCATCTCTATTGCCATTACAAATTTACCTCCCACCTTTTTTTCATTTGCTCTAATTTTATTGCCCTCTGCCCTTACTTTTTCAGAGGTTTTACCTGTATATAAAGAACAGAAAAGAAAAGGCTAGTGTATAGTGGAATTCAATGTGTTGCTAACGGTGTGATATAAAGTTTTGGTTATATTAGTCATGATGTTTGCCGCTGGTCTGATGAAAAGCTATACCAAAGAGATGGTTTGCATCCATCAAAGAAAGGGACTGAGTTACTTGGTACTAAATTCAGGTTTCCTGGAGAAAGATTTAAACTGAATAATGGGGACAGACAGAGAGTTAATTGATACAAAACATTTCTATACCCAGAAATCTAAAGCTAATAGGGCTATCAGTGTTTCAAACACTAGATGTTTGTACAGTTAAGAATATCAATCTTGCTGTCAAGAAAAATAAAACTTTTGATAGTGTGTGCCATACCATGTGCATTAATCAAACAAGTGGTAAAAAAGGAGACTCAAACACAAAATAGGTTATGTAGAAAGCAAACACAGGATCAGTCAAAAAGGACTCAAATATCTATACACAAATGCCCAAAGTGTTGAACTAGAAATCCAAGTGCATGAGGACAGGTATGATATTGTTGCCATTACAGAAACTTTGTAGGATAAAACCCATGAATGGAACATACAGCTAGAAGGATTTCAGTTGTTTAAAAGAAACAGACCAAATAAAAGAGGAGCTGCAGTTGCACTACATATAAGAAATAACTACATCTCTAGAGAAATACAGAAGAACAATGATGAAAACTATCTTGAATGCATTTGGGTCAATATAAAAGGAAAAAAGAATGACATTGCCATAGGTGTATACTATAGGCCCATGATGGCAAACCTATGGCACACATGCCACAGGTGGCATGCAGAGCCATGTCACCTGGCATGCATGGCGTTGGCCATTCCTTTTCCAGGTTCGCACCCGAAGCTCAAATCATCAGACTTGCTGGCCAGTGCACATGTGTGCACCAGAAACTGAAAGTTCATTTCCAGCGTGTGCATGCCCACTGGGCAGTTCCTCTTACAACGTGTGTGAGGCTGAACTGTTGGCTGCTCTCTTATTGCTCTCCTTGCTTGCTATCAGTCACTGCTTGCCCGGACTATCAGGCCCAGGCCCAGCTGCTCTGCTCCTCGCCCACTTGATGCTGTCACCTTCCTAATTTTTGGTAAGTTACAGGTGGACTGCCATGGGGGGGGAGGCCTGGGGGAGCTGCTGGGTGCTGCCCAGGATCGAGATGGGCTGCTTGGGGGATGGCAGGCCTGGCCGGGGTGAAATCTAAAATTTTTCCCTATGGGTTCTGTGGGTGTGGCTTGGGGG
The DNA here is from genome assembly GCA_012654045.1 of Ptyas mucosa. Lineage (NCBI taxonomy): Eukaryota > Metazoa > Chordata > Lepidosauria > Squamata > Colubridae > Ptyas > Ptyas mucosa. The sequence continues at coordinate 2,584,166 of WNWU01000125.1, forward strand.
GGTGTCCTGTGACTGAGTGGGCATCTCGATGTCACTCACAGCCATACCCACTCAGTCACAAGACACCCTCTCCCACCAAGCCACGACCACAGAACCTGATAGGAAACCTTTTAATTTCTATTCTGCCACTCACTCGCCGCCCGCTCGACCTTCGCCTTCGGTTGGGGGCCGGGGCCCAGGGTCACACCATTCCCTGAGGTCCTAGAGCTGCCCCGGTCGCTGCCTGCCTCAACCGAGTCAGGGAATGCACCATTCCCCTGTCCATGCGCCGGCTGCACAAGTGCAGACCATTTATTTCATTCATTCATCAGTGGTAAGTTGAGTGTATGCTTGCGCAGCCAGCGCATGGGCCAGAGCAATGATGGCGGTGGCACATTCAAGAAAGAGAGCACCTCCGATAACTTTTGGCCGCTTGTCTTCCCTGGCAGCCAGCCGCTAGAGAAAGGCAGCCAGCAGTGTGGCGAAAGGAGAGCAGGTGGAGGCTCCGGGGCAAGGCCGAAGTCGGGGAATGGTGTATTCCCCAACCCGGTTCAGGCAGGCGGCAAGCAGGTGGCAGCTCTGGGGCCTGAATGAATGGCGTGTCCCTGGGCCCCGACCCAAGGCGAAGGGCGAGCAGGCGGCAAGTGGGCAGCAGCTCCGGAGCAAGGCCAGAGTCTCTTTCTGGGTGCATTGCTTCTGCCTGTTGGGCTACTTCCTGAAGCTGGCAGCTCCGCAGCCAGCTGCTTTGCTTTTTTCCTCATGGGAGGCTTATGTGGTGGCACCAGCAGAAGCACTGCAGGGAAGTAGCCCAACAAGCAGAAGCGCTGCACCCAGAAAGAAAAGGGCAAGAGGGGCCAGTGGGCTCCAGAGGCGAAGGGAAGCTCTGGGGTGGCAGCGGTGCTCCAGGAAAGAGGGCAGATGTCCTGGGGTTGCACATGCAGTGCCGCCACCACTGCCTCTCTTGGCCCCAGCACATACACAGAGGCTCAAAAAAACAGGTTACTTCCTGGTTAAAACCAGGAAGTAATGACTTCTGGGCAGGTGGGCAGAGCCTTCAGCTGCCATCGCTATCGGTTCTCCAAACTACCGGCCATCATCGCTACCAGATTGACCAATTCAGTCCGATCTGGGGCCTGGCTGGCTGCATACTAGCCACCCTGGGAAAGCCTCTGGTGACATTGGGGTCTGCGACAAAGCTCCCGATTTCGCCGAATGCCTCTTTCTTACCATTTGTGCACCAGTGCACAAACTTCAGCAGCTCTTGCACCATCGCCTGCACCGCTTGCTTGGAGCTGAAAGGAAAAATCACAGCCGAATTAGGCAGGACATGCCCCACCCAGATCCCTCCAAACAGGTCTCCCTACAGTAGCCTCCCTGCTGAACTATGCAACCTGACAGTGATCGCCCACCCAAATGGAGCCCGCTCTTTCCTGTAGCAAATGAGCTTGGGGCACAAAAAGTGCTTCCCGCTTCTTCTCTAACTGCATGCTGTTACCGGCTCCGCACCCAGGTAGTGGCTGGTGGCCCCGGGTAGCGGCGTCTTGTTGGTCTTGGGGGGGGTGCAGAGCCTGGAAAAAGTACTTGCAAAACTTGGACAGAAGGATAAGAAAGGCAGGACTGGTCTCATTATCAGTAGCTAGTAGTTCTTTGTTATCAGTGACTCCCACTGATTCTAAACTCATTTTAAAACTGGGATTGGTAACTACTGAAATTTAAGTATTCAACAGTGGTCTCAGTAATCTTTGAGAACCTGCAGAGGTGAAGACATTAGGTGGCTATCAGTCATTACTTTACAGGTAGTCCTCAACTTGCAACAGTTCATTTAGTAACCATTCAAAGTTAGAAGAGCACTGAAAAAAGTGATTTACATCTCCATGATCATGTGGTCAAAATTCAGATGCTTTGTAACTGGTTCATATTCATTTTGAAATGTCCCAGGATCATGTTGCAATTTTTGCAACTTTCTGACAAGCAGAGTCAATTGGGAAATAAGATTCACTTAACAACTGGGTTACTAATTTAACAACTGCAATGCTTCATCTAATAACTATGGCAAGAAAAATCGTAAAATGGGGTAAAACTCACTTAACCATAATAATTTCTAGATATTTTAAGTGTAGAGAATTCAAGTGTTGAGAATGACCCATTATTTCATCTCTTTTTCCGCACTAGGTACCATTATTTGATTTATTTTCCTTTTATTCAAATAACAACAAAAAACCCAATACAGTTCAGTATAAATTGGCTTTCCAGTCCTTCCTTGATGCACTTTTTTACATTGGTTATCTAGTTTAAATGCCAAAGAAAAATCAATGATATATTTTTCAGACCTTTGGAGGATCACACTGTCAATCGTTCACACTGCTCAAAGATATTTGTTTAAAGCAAAACTAACAGGTGTGAATTAAGTTTTAGCTAAAAACTGGAGCTTTAATTCCAGAAGTTCATTCTTTAAACTTGGACTTCTGGAATTAAAAGGCTCTGGATTAAATGGTACCCCAGACAAAAGACGGAGAAGAGTATCTTGCTTTTAGACATGATAATAGCTGTCTAGAAAGGTGAGTTATGAGCTATTTTTACATCATCAGAAATTTAATTTCTTACCTGGTAAAAATGCAAAGACAAGGAGTACAAGGAGCAAATAAAATAACTTCATGTTGGGGTTGGTTCTGGACCAAATCTTACTTGTGGCACAGAAACCAGCTCTCAGTCCTCCTTGTGGCTCCTTGAAAAGCATCCCCCCCCCCACATGCTCCAACGCCTGAGGAGGCAGGGTAGGGATGCAGGTATCCTGGTTGATCTCAAGGGGATCTGGGAGTGGGTGTGAATTTATCCCACAGCCCTCTCCATCCCCTCCTCTGTGAAATTGCTTTCTCCCATTCGCTGGTGGTCAGCAAATTCAAAAGGAACCCCCAGCTGAGAATCACTCTGTAGATCGGTTGATTCAGAGGATTTCTTTAGTGTTAACTAATAATATTAGCTATTTTTGTTACAAGGATAGATTTGTATTGGATGCCTCATTTTTTTCCCCTGTTTTTGTAGACTCCAAGTCTTGAATACCCCAAAATGAGTACAGCAAAAAAAACAAAAGCAGATAGTGGAAGATCATTCCAAGAGGCCTGGACAGAGTCATTTGGAGTGATTGAACGCAGTGGGAAAGCATTATTCATTGCTTCATTATTTCATTGTGTAATGAAAGTGTTGTGTGTCACGCATCAAGTGTCAGACGACACTTTGACACCAACCACAAAAGTGTTGAACTTGGTGCAACTGAAAGAAAAGAGCTTATTGCAGGGAAAGTGAGGAACTATCATTCCCAGCCTCTTAGTTTTTCCAACTACCTGTCCAGAACAAATCATCTGACAACTGCCAGTTTTCAAGTTTCACTGTGCCTAGCAAAACATGGCAAGCCCCTCTCTGATGGGATATTATTAAAACAGCCATTTTGTCTGCGAGTAATTCCCTTTTCATGATTTCCCAAACAGGGATAAAATTATGCAATGCATCTCTGAGGTGCCACTTAGTAGAAATGCTGTTAAAGATCGAGTCCAGCGCATGGCAAGTGATCTTGGTCAGCAGCTCAGCACTGACTTACAAGAGACAGCTTATTACTCCATGTGCTTGGATGAAAGCACAGATGTAAATAATCATGCAAGGCTAGCAGTAACTTTGCGTTATGCTGCTGGTAACATCATGAGAGAAGAGCTGGTGCAACTGGTGTTTTTGCCTGAAATAACACAAGGGATAGGTATCTACAATGCTGTGATGGAGGCTTTTTCATCACAAGACATAAGACCAGAAAAAGTGGTTTCAATTACTAGTGATGGGGCACCTTCTATGGTGGGGGCAACATCTGGTTTGCCCCAGGAGGGGCAAAGATGGGGCTTCGGCTGGCCAAAAATGGCTGTATTCGGTGTATAGGTATAGTATAGGTGGTACCTGATTCAATACTAGTAACTGCAAGAGGGATCCTGGAATCCTAGTGGACAATCACTTAAATAAGAGCCATTAATGTGCTGCAGCTGCTAAAAAAGCCAACACAGTCCTAGATTGCATTAACAGAGGGATAGAATTATGATCACATGAAGTGCTAGTACCACTGTCAGCCCTGGAAGCCATATTTGGATATTCAGGGCTGCCACACTTAGTGGATGGGCATGCTATGGGAAACGGGAGAGGGGGTTAGATGGAATTGGAGAGAGATACAGTATATAGCCACAACAACATTTTTTCCTCTGGGAATCAAGGATGTTCAGCCTGCACCTGGAGAGGTGTGACTGTGAATCATCTCCAGTTGGGACGATGGTTTGATTGGACCATGTGATGGACATGCGGGTGCAGGGGATGGGGCTTTGACTTTCCTTTGGGTGGGGAAAACCCAGGGGACTTTCAGATTCGGGTTTTCCCAGACATCAGATATGAGATCTTTAAAAAAATGGAACTTTGAGGAAAATGCCTGGAGTTTTACTTCTGTTGGGGGGTGTTACTTGGAACCCTAACAACCACTTTATAATGCCTTAATAAGTCCACACTTGAAATATTGCATCCAGTTTTGGTTGCCATGATATAAAAACCAATGTTGAGACTCTAGAAAGAGTACAGAGAAGAGCAACAAAGATGATTAAGGGACTGGAAGCTAAAACATATGTTGCAGGAATTGGGTATGTCTAGTTTAATGAAAAGAAGGACTAAGGATGATTGGATAGCAGTGTTCCAATAATTAAGGGGCCGCCACAAAGAAGAGGGGGGTCAACTTATTTTCCAAAGCACCTGAAGGCAGGACAAGAAGCAATAGATGGAAATAATCAAGGAGAGAAGCAGCCTAGAACTAAGGAGAAATTTCCTGACAGTTAGGACAATTAATCAGCAGAATAGCTTGCTTCCAGAAATTGTGGGTGCTCCAACACTGGAGGTTTTTAGGAAGAGATTGGACAATCATTTGTTTGAAAAGTGTTTCAGACAATAGGGTTTCCTGCCTGAGGAGGGGTTTGCACCAGACAAATATGGAACACAGTGTAGTTTCAAGGCAATCACTGATGGAATTCCTGCTGTCCTTTTCTTCAATTTCTTCAATCAATTATGGAGGGGGAAACAACTGCCTAAATGCTCCCCTAAAAGCATGGTGTGGGAAAGAACTCTTCCAAAAGTAAATTAGATCTTTCTTTTTCATATACACACACACACACACACACACACACACACACACACACTAGCTGAATACCCGTGCTCCGCTACGAAACTATATGATCGGGCTTGATAAATCGACACTTACAGCTTGAAAATTAATGAGAAGTTATGATCGCCCTCTCCTCTCCCCTCCTCTCCCTCAGCCTTGCCCCACAGAAGCCTATCCTATCTTATCTCCTTCTCTCCCTCAAGCTTGCCTCACAGAAGCCTCCCCTATCCTATCCACTTCTCTCCCTCAGGCTTGCCCCACAGAAGCTCCCCTATCCTATCCCCTTCTCTCCCTCAGCCTTGCCCCACAGAAGTCTATCCTATCCCCTGCTTTCTGCTGTGAAAGTGAAACTGAAACTGAAACTACTCTGCTTGTGTTTTGTGTTTGGAACAGATTTCTCTTCAGGTGGGGAGGGGGAGTAGAACTCCTTAGCATCAGAGCTTGGAACATATTTCTTTTCAGGTGGGGTGGGGGAGTAGAAGTCCTTAGCATCAGAGGCCCATTTGGAAAGTGAAACAGTATTTGCTGTGAGCAAGGAGACAAGAAGGAGCCTGGCCGTGGCTTAGCTCAACTATTCTGTAGTAAAGCTGCTTGCTGCTATGAAAGTAAAACTGAAAGTGAAACTCCTCTCCTCTGCTTGTGTTTTGCATTTGGAACAGATTTCTTTTCAGGTGGGGAGGGGGAGTAGAACTCCTTAGCATCAGAGTGTGTTAATCATAATATAGGAAATACTAATGCTCTGATGGTCATTTTGAAAAATCCTTTCTTAGTGAGCATCTAGAAGCCAAGAGGAACATATATGGCAAATTTCAACTTTGTAGGCTTTACGGTTCTGGAGATTTTGTGATGATGCGTGAGTGGTATTTCGCTTTTATATATATATAGATAAGTATTTTTATATTTTTAACTAATTTTTTATCTATTTTTAATCTATACCGGACTTTTACAGAAGCACATATAGTGTGGCTACCATTTGTTTTAGATACATTTTAACAATATTACAAGCCAGGATTTTTAAGAATGGGGAAAAGGAGAAAGAGACAGCACTCTGCAGCACAGAATTCATCCAGGCCATTGAAGCAGCAGAAAATGGAAGATTATACTGCAAACAGTTTGTTCCAGTAAGTAACTCATCTGCAGTCACCTTAACAGATAAATTTAATTTATGTGACTCATTGGAATGGGACTTACAAACCAAACTCGAAAGCAAACAGTATATAGAACTATCTTTCTCTCTCTCAGAAAATGGTTCCCCTCCTTGGAACTCACCAGCAGCCTTCCGTGCACAAGAGGGAGATGTAATAAATTTAAAGGGGGGGAAATATGACAGATTTCCTCTCTAGACAATGTTTGCTTTCAGCTCAAATTGTAAACTCAATCTATGAACTTTTATCAACTGTCATAAATAAGGTTGACTACATGAAAGAATTTTTTGCAAAGTTTATTAAGAGCCACCCAAATACTGAACAATAGAATAATAGAGTTGGAAGAGACCTTGGAGGTCTTCTAGTGCAACGACGACAACAACAACAATTTATTATTACAATCTTAGACCAGAGACCAGAACAAATAAAAGTACTCAGTATATATACACTTAAAAATTCTAGTATAAAATAATAAATAACAACTAAAATCTATAATAAAATCCAGTGTCAATTATATATGGTCTGACTATATGATAGTTGCAATCCCTTGTGGCCCGTTATAAATTCAACGCTAAAAGGGAAATGACTAAGCAGTGTAAAGGGTTTGCCACAATTGTTATATAACTTCGCTATGGTGGAGAAGACACATGTTTGCGACGAATCCCCAGTGCTGCTTCACAGAATTAGCCATCTGCGCTGAATTTATGGACTATTCATCCTTAATCAGCCACTGAAGATAGGTAGTATCTTCAGACAGGATACCTAGCAGTTATTGGCAGAATATGTTTTTTTCTAATCTCCGTATAAAAGGAACATCTAAAGAGCATGTGACCCACAATCTCCACCTCTCCTGAGCCACAGGGACAGAGTCTTTCAGTGAATGGTATCCTTTTATACATGCCATACAGGACTGCCGATGGAAGCACATGGCACTGTGAGAGTGCAAATGCTTTCCGGTGGTTCATTTATCTATCCTCTTCATATTTCTTTTCTATCCATATATAAAATATTCCCCATGTCTTGAAATACACTGATTCCTCTTTATCTCTTATCTCTTAGAGTTAATCTATTCATTTCCGCACAGACTAAAATCTTTTTTATTACCAGTACTTCACTTTCTGACGGAATTTTTTGTCTTCCAATTTTGTGCAAACACAATTCTTGCTGCTGTTATTATATGTATAGTTTGTTTATTTATTTATTTATTTAGATTTATATACCGCCCTTCTCCCCGAGGGGACTCAGGGCAATGAACAGCCAAAAGTAAAAAACATACATACAAAATTTAAAAGCCAAATAAAACCAAATTAAACAATGGCCCCGACTATTTAAAAGTCCAATTATAAAATATTAAAACCCCAAATATTAAAATATTTAAATTTTAAATTTTTAAAATTATTTTTACAGAAAAAGGGGAAAAATTAGGCCAGGCCCGCCTGGTGGAACAGAAAAGTTTTTAGCTCACGGCGGAAGGCGCGAAGGTCCGGGATCATCCGTATCTGCGGGGGGAGTTCGTTCCAGATAGTGGGTGCCCCCACAAAGAAGGCTCTCCCCCTGGGGGCCGCCAGTTGACATTGTTTGGCCGACGGCACCCGGAGGAGCCCCTCTCTATGGGAGCATACCGGTCGATGGGAGGCTATTGGTGGTAGTAGGCGGTCCCGCAAATACCCGGGTCCTAAGCCATGGAGCACTTTAAAGGTGGTAACCAAAACCTTGAAGCGCACCTGGAAGACCACCGGGAGCCAGTGCAGCTCGCTCAGGAGAGGAGTAACATGAGAGCGCCACGTTGCTCCCATCACCACCCGCGCGGTCGCACTCTGCGCCAGTTGGAGCCTCTGGGTGCTCCTCAAGGCGAGCCCCATGTAGAGAGCATTACAATAGTCTAGGCGAGAGGTGATGAGGGCATGTGTGACCGTGTGTAAAGAGTCCCGATCCAGAAAGGGACGCAACTGTCGAATCAGGCGAACCTGATGAAAAATCCTCCCGGTCACGACTGTCAAATGCTCTTCTAAAGACAGCCGTGAATCCAGGAGGACGCCCAAGTTGCGCGCCCTCTCTGCGGGGGCCAATGATTCGCCCCCAATAGTCAGCGATGGCACCAGCTGACTATATCGGGACGTCGGAAACCACAGCCACTCGGTCTTGGATGGGTTGAGTCTGAGCCTGTTCCTCCCCATCCAGATCCGCACGGCCTCCAGGCACCGGGACATCACTTCAAGGGCATCGTTGGGGTGGTCTGGGGTGGAGATGTACAGCTGGGTGTCATCCACGTACTGATGATATCTCACCCCAAAACCACGGATGATCTCACCCAACGGCTTCACATAAATGTTGAACAGGAGGGGCGAGAGGACCGACCCTTGTGGCACCCCACATATGAGGGGCCTCGGAGTCGACCTCTGCCCCCCTGTCAACACCGACTGTGACCGGTCGGAGAGAAAGGAGGAGAACCACTGCAACACAGTGCCTCCCACCCTCAACTCTTCCAACCGGTGCAGCATGATACCATGGTCGATGGTATCAAAAGCTGCTGAGAGATCTAACAGGACCAGGACAGAGGAGCACCCCCTGTCCTGAGCCCTCCAGAGATCATCAACCAACGCGACCAATGCCGTTTCCGTGCTGTACCCGGGTCTGAAGCCCGACTGGAACGGATCCAGATACGTCGTTTCATCCAGGTGCTGGGAAAGCTGTTGCACAACCACACTCTCGACAACCTTCACCAGAAAGCGAAGGTTGGAGACCGGACCATAATGTACCAACATTGCCGGGTCCAGGGAAGGCTTCTTGAGGAGAGGCCTCACTACTGCCTCTTTCAAGGCGACAGAAAAGTCACCCTCACCCAACGAAGCATTTATAATCCCCTGGAGCTAGCCACGTGTCACCTCCCAGGAAGCCAGTACTAACCAGGAGGGACACGGGTCCAATAAACAGGTGGTCGCATTCAGCCTGCCCAGAATCCTGTCCACGTCCTCAGGGGTCACAGGATCAAACTCAGTCCAGATAACATTCTCAAGACCAGCCCCTGTCCCTCCCCCCGAGACTACCCAGTCGGAGTCCAGATCTTCCCGAATCTGAGTGATTTTATCATGTAGATACTGAACAAAATCCTCAGCTCTTCCCTCCAAGGGGTCCTCTCGCGCTTCCTGGTGTAGCAGGGAGCGGGTCACCCTAAAGAGGGCAGCTGGGCGATTATCTGATGATGCAATAAGAGCAGCAAAATAGTTACATTTAGCTGCTTTTATCGCCACTAGGTAAGTCCTAATATGGGATCTCACTAGTGTCCGGTCGGATTCAGAACGACTGCCCCTCCAACTACTCTCTAGGCGTCTTTTCCGGCACTTCAACTCCCTCAGCTCCTCGGAGAACCAAGGAGCCAATTGAGATTGGTGCCGGGTCAGAGGCCGCAAAGGCACGACCCGATCCAGAGCTCCAGTGGCCGCCCTGTCCCAGGCGGCCACTAGGTCTCCGGTCGAGGCATGTGCCAGAGCCTCAGGAAATGGCCCAAGCTCCATCTGGAACCTATCAGGTTCCATCAGGCGCCTGGGGCGGAACCAACTTACTGGCTCCCCTCCCTGCGGCGGGGTGCAGCGGATTGAAAGTCTAGACGAAGGAGAGAGTGATCTGACCATGACAAGGGCTCAATGACTAAGTCCCCTATCTCAAGATCACTCAACCACTGTCCAGAGACGAAAACCAAATCCAGCGGGTTTCCTCCCGTGTGGGTAGGGCCATGAATTACCTGGGTCAGATCCATAGCTGTCATGGAAGCCATGAACTCCCGAGCCACCTCCGACGTCTCACCCACAGATGGAAGGTTGAAATCCCCCATGACCATAAGTCTAGGGGTATCAACCGCCACCGCGGCGATAACATCGAGGAGCTCGGGCAAATACACATCTTCTTTACTATATCTCTCTGGCAGAATACCCAATAAAAAAATTCTGGTTTTAATTCTATAGATTTATGTAATATTTCTTCCAACCATTTCTGTATTCTAGACCAATAATTTTTTGCTTCTAAACATGACCACCACATATGATAATATGATCCCAGCAAATTCAAACATTTCCAACATTTGGCTGATTTATCCTTAAACATCTTTGCTAATCTTTCTGGTGGCCTATGCCACCTATAAAACATTTTTTATAGATTTTCTTTATATGCAGTTGCCATTGTCAATTTATAATTCCTTTCCCATAGTTGCCATTTCTCTAATTCTATTGTATATCCAAAATTTTTCACCCATGTTATCATTGTCTCTTTTACCTCTTCATCTTCCAATCTAATTTGCAACAAATAATTATACAATCTTTTAATCATTTTTTCATCCCCTCCAATCATTATCTGATCCAACTCTGATTCCCCCAAATTAAAACCATATTGTTTCAAGTCTTTATCATATCTTGATTGTATCTGCAGCCGTGTATACCAGTCAGTCTCAATCCCTTGTTTTTCTATGTCTTGTTTCTGTTTTAATTCTCCCTTCTCTGTTAAAATGTCTTTATATCTTACAGTCTTGTCCATGTTAATCATATTTGGATGTGTCAACGCTTCTATTGTTGTGGCTACATTGGTACTTCCATATAATGTTTTTCTCTCATTCTTTCCCATACTACCAACAAGCCATTCCTTACACAATGTCTCTGGAAATATCCATGAATCCGATTTTTTCCATACCATAAGAAAGCATGCCATCCTAGTTGTAGGTCATGTCCTTCCAAAGTCAATAGTCTTATATTTCTCAATAAGATCCATTCTTTAATCCAAGTTAACATCACCGCTTGATGATACAATTCCCAATTCGGTAGACCAAATCCTCCTCTAAACCTGGAGTCTTGAAGCAATTTAAGGTTAATTCTCACTTTTTTCCCTTGCCATATGTATTTCCACATCATTTTATTGAAACTTTCAAAGTATTTTTTCTCCAACTTTATTGGAATTGTTTGAAAAAGAAACAACAATCTTGGCAATACATTCATTTTGATTAACGCTATTCTCCCCATTAAAGATAATTGTAAATTTTTCCATTTTTCCAAAACTGTTTCAGTTTGATTTCTAAATTTATAATAGTTATCTTCCTTCACTGTAATACATCTTGATAGTCACTGCAAAATGTATGGGGCACTAGCAAAGCATATATAATAGGTTTGGCAATGACATATGCAGGGGGGGAAAACAAACAGGACAGACAAACTCAAAAGAAGTTGGAGCAGGAATATAAGAAGTTAGAGAAGGAATTGCAAAAAAATCCACAAGACAAAAAAACTAAAAACCTAATGGAATTGGGGAGACATAAATTGAATTTAATAGAAAATGAAGAATTGGCAAGGAAAATAAAAACATCAAAGCAAAACTTTTTTGAAAATGCAAATAAACCAGGAAGGTGGCTGGCATACAAGATGAAGAAGGAAAAAGAAAGGAAATTGATAACTCAATTATTAGATCAAGGGGGAAAGATATGTTACCGAAATGAGGAAAAGATAATTGAGAAATATTATAAGAAATTATATCAACAAGAGCAGATACCAGAAAAAAAGATAGAACAATATTTGGAAAAGGTAATGACCCCTAAGATACCAGAACAATTTTAAAAAGCATTAGAAGAAAGAATAATAATGATGGAATTGATGGAGGGAATTAAAAGGTAGAAAAATGGAAAAACCCAGGACCAGATAGGCTACCAGCAGAAGTATATAAAAAACTGCAAGACGTACTAAGTAATATATTGTTACAAGTATGTAATGATTTATTAATAGAAGCCAAGGCACCGAACTCATGGATGGAGGCATATATAACTCTTATACCGAAAGAAGAAACAGATTGACAACAAATAAAGAATTATAGACCAATTTCACTATTAAATGCAGTTTATAAAATATTTGCATCAATTATGGCAGAAAGATTGAAAAGGCTGTTAAATGAATTTATACACCCAGACCAAAATGGTTTTTTGCCTAAAAGACAAATTAGAGACAATATAATAATTATTTTGGATACGTTGGAATGTTATGAGGCACATTCAGAGAAACAAATGGCATTGTTATTTTTAGATGCGCAGAAAGCATTTGATAATGTGAATTGGCAATTTATTTATTTATTTATTTTTATTTGATTTATATGCCGCCCTTCTCCGGAGACTCAGGGCAGCTTACAGTGCGTTAAGCAATAGCCTTCATACTTTTGTATATTTATACAAAGTCAGCTTATTGCCCCCACAATCTGGGTCAACCTTTTATGATTTCAATTTATGATTTTACAATTACAAAAGATGGACTTTGGGGACAGATTTATCAATATGGTTAAGACTATATATAAAGACCAATCAGCTAAAGTAATAATAAACGGTGAAATGACAGAGAAAGTAGATATAAGAAAAGGAATCAGACAAGGATGTCCACTATCTCCACTATTAATTCCCACTAGAAATTTTAAACAGGAAAATAAGACAAGACAAAGAAAGAAAAGGAGCCTGACTGGCGTAGCAGGCTAATGCCTCCTATTAAGGCAGCATTTAACATCCAGCTGCCTGCAATTACTGCGAGTTCTAATCTCACCAGGCTCAAGGTTGACTCAGCCTTCCATCCTTTCTAAGGTGGGTAAAATGAGGACCCAGTTTGTGGGGGCAATAAGCTGACTTTGTATAAATATACAAAAGTATGAAGGCTATTGCTTAACGCATTGTAAGCCACCCTGAGTCTCCAGAGAAGGGCGGCATATAAATATAAATTTAAATTTTAAAAAAAAATTAAAAGGAATGAGAATTAAAAAAGAAGAGTATAAGCTACAAGCATTTGCGGATGATTTAGTATTCATTATGGAAGAACCAATAGAAACGGGTCCAAAGTTAATTGAGCTAATAGAGGAATATGGAATATGGAAGTAGCTGGATTGAAAATAAATAAAGATAAAACAAAAATTATAGTTAAAAATATGAGAGAAAAACAAAAGAAGCAATTAATGGAGAAGTTAGATATTCAAATTGTGAAAAAAGTTAAATATTTGGGTATCCAATTAACCTCAAGATGTATTAGGAGCAACAACACATCTAATGGCATCTGGAGCCAGAAACAGCAGCACTTTCCCTAAGTCTACCTGCCTCTCGATGTCCTCCACCCTTTGTCTCAAGATTTGTGTTGCTAGATCATAGTCCATCTTAAGTACTAAAGCTGGGGAGAAGCCTAGTTTGGCAAGGCTGGACTCGACAGCCTTGATCCATGATGAAGAGAATTTGTCTTGGAGGATTAATGGAGCGAGACCTTGAGAAAAGAAGTTAAGCTTTATCCAGAGATTTAAGGACGCTATACAGATTCTTGCTTCAACTTTTGTCAATCCTGTCTCCAGGCGCAGAAGTGCATATGAGACACAATGCGGCATCTGGAGAATTGATCTAATAAATTTGGATTGAACTATTTCTAATGATGTAAAACATGAAGCTGACGGTCCGAGCAAGGTCCCATAAAGAAGCTGTGCTAGTGACTTGGCCAGAAAAAGCTTAATTGCAGCAGGGACATAATATCCTCCCTTTGTGCGGAAAAATTTAAGAATGGTGCTCGCTGATCTTTGGCCCAAGGCAGCTGCATTCTCCATGTGCTTTTCTTCAACCATTGGCCTGAATGACCACCCTCAGGTATTTTAAGGTGGTTACCTGCTCCATTTTGTGGCCATTTAGATACCATGAATAAAGTTTTGGCCTTTTTGCAAAAGCCATGATCTTTGTTTTCTCATAATTTATGTCCAGTTTATTGTAATTACAGTACTGGAGAAGGGCTCGCAAGGCTCTTTTAAGGCCTACTGGCATCCTGGAGAGGATCAAAGCATCATCTGCATAGAGCAGGAGGGTGATGCTTCAGTCACCTATTTTTTGGGAGTGGTGATTTGGTTTGTTTAGCCATTCTACCATGCCGTTTATGTAAAAATTGAAAAGCAGGGGGGCCAAAATGCACCCCTGTTTAACCCGCTTTTGAGTTTTAACTGACTTCGAGAAGGACCCTTGCATATTACACCTCACCTTGAGGGATGTTTTAGTATGTAGAGCATGTAATAGATGATGCCTCAATTGAGGCAGCTTCTAGATTCTTCCATAGCTTTGTCCTGGTAACCACATCAAAGGCTGCCTTGAGATCTGTAAAACCGGTGTATAATGATACAGGTCTATTTGATATGTATTTTTCAATCAGATGATGAAGCATTGATCTGTGGTGCCTCTCCACTCTCTAAACCCAGCTCTTCGGCTATCAAATTCTCAAGATCCACCCACTCCTTTAGTTTATCTTAGAGGTATTTAGTGTAGAGTTTGCTGATTATATTTAACAGACTTTTTGGTCTGTAATTGGCAGGGTTATCTCTCTTTCCCTTTTTAAAAATTGGGACAATTGCCAAACCCCAATTTTCTGGGACATAGCCAGTAAGTGAATAGCGCCACCAGAACTGGTATCCATCATTCCAAATTGTTCTTTAGTAATTCAGTGGTAATGAAGTCAGCTCCTGACAGTGGTAATGAAGTCCAGCCAGTACTCCTCTATTTGTCATCTCCCCTCCAATACCTCTTCACAAGACTTGTTTTGGTTTTGTTAAGTCCCTATCTTATTTGCCACGTTTGTAGTAGTTTCCATTGTTCTATGGAAGAGTGCTTATGGGAGGGTCCTCTGAAGAAGGAAGCCATTTCTTTGGCAGTGTGCTCTCCTGATTTGAACAATACCAACCAAGGATGATCTGAGACATCCTTCGTACAACCATTTATTTACCTGGAAAGTAGAATTTTGTTAGTTGCAGCTCTCTGTATGAGTACCTGGAGGGTCGAATCTCCATCTTTTCCTTTCAGTTGTTTGGGTTTTTTTAAGCACACCTCAGTTTTAAATTGCTTGTTTTGAAGTTTACTTTTCCTTTTTGACTTTCATCTTCAACTGATAATCAAGTGGTTGAATATTGATTTATTCTAACCCCTTGCTGGTTTTGTTTTTGTTTTTGCTTTTTTGTGAATCACTTTTATTTTCACCATATGGAAGTCAATGGTGAGAGGATTCTCTCCTGAGTAGTGAAAGCGATCTGATTTGATTTACATTTACATTGGATTTTTATTAGAAGGACTTAGTTTTCTATTAGTCTTTAAAAGCTCTATTGTTATTTCATTTAACCTCTGATGGGAACTTCCCTTTTTTTTCTGTTCTGTTGGAATCTAATTTGTTGCTGGCAGTTTTGAAGGACTCAGTCACAAAAGAATTGTCAAGAGATGCTACATTTCAACTTGTAGGAAGATTCTTTGAAAAACAAATTCTGTGAAGATATTTACAACAGAGATTTATGAATTTGGGAAATGAGATGCAATTGTTAGGAAAGACCTCATTAATTTTTTAAAGGAAAAATTTTATAATTAAGAATCAGTCAAGGA
Source organism: Ptyas mucosa (assembly GCA_012654045.1). Classification (NCBI taxonomy): domain Eukaryota; kingdom Metazoa; phylum Chordata; class Lepidosauria; order Squamata; family Colubridae; genus Ptyas; species Ptyas mucosa. The sequence continues at coordinate 2,599,857 of WNWU01000125.1, forward strand.
TATTTGATCCTGGATGCATCAGGAATAATGATTGCAGTAGTTTATGGTAGATCAGAAGCCAAGATTGATGCCAGGTCAAATGGTTGGGTAAACAGAAGAATAAGAATAAAACTTTATTATGGTCATCAACCAGCAATAGACATACAATGAATTAAAATTAATTCTGACATTAATTGTGAATAACATCTCTGTTATAAAAATACATGATCTCAAACCTAATTTACATGCGTGTAAGTATGTGGGTAAATGTATTGTTATAGATCTCAAAAAATTGGCACCAGTTGATATTATAATTCGGTAATTCTTTTCTTGTGGACATTGCAGCAACACAGAATTTTGCCACTGCACACGTGGTAGCCGGATTAGTCATGGAGGAGAAAGCCTATATAAAAGTCCTCTGTCCTCCCTGGCAATCTCTCTAATAAGGGGAGAATGTATATTGACTTACATACTCTGTATAACTCACAGTACAATAAAACATGTGAGATATCTTCGACTTCTCCCTTTCCACATATGCATACCCGTTCTGCTATCGGTGTTCTCTTGTACCTGCCCTGGAGAAGTGCTGAGGGAAGAATATTAAATCTGGCTCTGAAGAAAGCTATTCTTTGTTTTGGGTAGATCAGATCATTTCAATATCCTGCTGATTCCCACACACCCTGCTTGATTCTGTCCCTAATGTGGAGAGGCAACCTATTTAGTTCTTCTTGGAACTCCATGTCCTTCATTCTATCAATTACTACTTGCTTTGCTTTGTCAAAGCCGAGGGACATTAGATGAAAGCCCATAAGAGCCCAGCTTGTGATCTATTGCCTGTTTCCAGGGGGAGGGGAAGTTGTCAGTCAGCACTAGCAGGGACAGTCCCTCTGGAAAGTAATGAATTTTCAGCCAATAAATGATCATCATTTTCCAGGCTCTTACCTGAATTTGAGGCATACCTGTCTCAATTCTTAACTGGCCATTTGGAGTTCCATTGGGTGCAGCTAAGATGGCTTGCAGGAATTTGGTTTGTATAGTTTCTAGCAAGTTTTTCTTTGCTAGGATTCCTGTTTGTGCCCCATAAAGAATTTGCACCGGTATAGGACGGCTTCCGGTTCCGGATGGCGACAGACGCTGCCTGGGTGAGCTCTTGCCCCAGCGTCTGAACTCCCCCGCTTGGAGGCCCCTCGGGGCCGGGTGCCCTGGTTTCGGGGTATCCGCCGCTAAGGGCGACTCGCCAGGGGTCCCCTGCCTCAATTCCAGGGGCTGGGCGGCCAATGCTGGCGCGCCCGAGGCTCCGGCGAGTGGGGGCGGCGCGCAGCAGCCATTCTCAAGGCCGCTGACTGCGCCATTGCGCCTGTAGGACCCAGTGTATATTGAAATTAAGGCAGCACGTAAAGAGGCGATCGGAAGAGGAAGGGATGCAGGCCGGAGAATAAGCAGAAAAGGAGAGACCTTGATTGGCGAAGCGACGAGGCATCCTGTGAGTGAGAGGGGGGGCGAAGTTTTTCTCCCCCCCCCTGTAGCTGGGAAGGGCGCCATGGCTGAGAGAAAAGAGGAGGAAAAAAGAAGGAGACCTCTTACCTCGCTGATTTTTTGTGGAGAATGGTGGAGGCGGAATTTGAGAAGGGAGGCTGGAGGCCTCTCTCTTTGCCAGAGAGTTATGGCCGGGGCCTGATTTCCTGCTTCTTTGTACACAATTGATGACAACACCCACCTCTGGTTTCCTGTTTGACCTACTCTACGAGCCAGACTCGTTGCTTCTGTGAGCGCCCTCTGGTGGATTGTGAGGAAACAGTGCTGACTTTTAAGAAAATCTTTTCCTCTCTGGATGCTTGTGCCTACCTGAGGACCTCTCATTCTTTATCATTGCAAGATGGCAAAAGGACAAAGACCAGCTGCAGGTGACATGGAAAAAATTCTGGAGAAATTGTCAAAATTGGATGAGAAACTTGTGAAACTTGATAAACTTGATGACCTGCAAAAAGGGCAACTGGAAATAAAATCTGAAATTGTAGTTATGAAAAAAGATTTAACTGCTGTTCAACAGGTGGCAGAGGAGAATAAGAAAAAGGTGGGAGGTTTGGAGGGGGAGGTGCGGGCAATCCAGAAGAGGGAAGAAATGAGAGGAAATGTAATCTTAACTTCGCAGCTGGATAGAATGTCTTATTTTCTCAGGTTTCAAAATGTGGAAGAGGTGGACCAGGAAGATTTGCGAGAAGTGATGGCTAAATTGTTGGGCGAATTTACTGAAAGAGGTTTGGACTTTATGAGATGGGATATGGATCTAGTTTATAGAGTAAACTCACAATATGCAATTTTACACAGTGTCCCAAGAGAGGTCCACATTAAATTCGTGAGAAGGGTAACGAGAGATGAAATACTGAGAAATCAAAGATCAGGGGCGCTGATATACAGGGGCAAGGAGGTCACCATTCTGAAGCAGATCCCTAGACAGGTACGAGAATTAAGAAGAAATTATTATTCTTTATCAAATAAACTGTACCTTAAGGGAATTGGCTTCAGTTGGTTGATGCCGGAAGGTTTGATGATTTTCTGGGAGGGCAGTAGGAAGAAAATTAATAGTGTGGCGGAGGCTAAGGCCTATTTGGAGCAACATAAGACCGTCCTAGAGGGGAAAGATACAGGAACCGAGGAAGGGGAGGTACCAGATGATCAAGGAACGGGGGCGGGCGAGGCCATGGCGGTCCAGGAGGAGGGGTGTGCTAAGGCCAGAACCTTGAGACCTAGAATGAAGAAATGACGAAGTGGGAGGAATCTATTATCTTGTGCCTTTTATGACATCTCTTATTTTTGTAAACTTTGATATTACTCTGGATACCGAACTGATATTTTTGTATAAATCTGGTTGTTAAATTTGGAATTCTAATAAGGGAAGATCTGCTGTATGTGAAAAAAAAAAGAAAATATATATATCTTTGTAAAAGGATAGCGAAAATTCCACATATTGTAAGCGATAATATTGTTTATTTTTAACCAATAAAAACTTTTATAATAGAAAAAAAAAGAATTTGCATCAATGTTTTGGCCTCAAAAAGTTTTAAGGCAGCAGGTACTAACTGACCTCCGCCTGTATAAAAGAAGTGTTTAATTGCATTTGAGGACCTATTGGCTGCTTGCAATGTTTGCTCCAGGTGTGCCTTCCATGTCTCTTGCGAGTGGAAGACCACCCCAAGATATCTAAATGTCCTAACCTGTTCCAATCTATGTCCTTCAATTTTCCAAGAGTATTGTCTGGGTCTTTTAACAAAAACTAAAAATTTTGATTTATCAAAGTTAAGGACCAATTTGTTCTGTCTACAGAAGCCAAGTGTTGCCCTAATTGCTCTCTTCAGTCTTATGGGCATTTGTGAAATTAAAGCAGCATCGTCGGCATAAAGGAGAATCAGGATTTTGCGTTGTGCTGTTAGGAGGATATAGGTCAGGGTTCTGTAAGAGATCAATCTGGGGGTTAATATAGAAGTTAAAAAGGGAGGGGGACAGGATGCAGCCTTGCCATACCCCTTTTTGAACCCTTACTGGGCCAGTTAAAGTCCCTTGAGGATTACTCCTCACTTTCAAGGTGGAATTGGCATACAATTTTTGTATGAGGAAAAGGAGATGTTTATCGATTGTAGTGGATTCTAATTTCTCCCATAGTGTGTTCCTGGATATTGAATCAAAGGCCTGCTTAAAATCAAGGAAGGCCACGTAAAGAGAGGATTTTTTTGTGTGTGTATATTTTTGCACCAGATGGTGAAGTATCAGGATATGCTCTACTGTAGATCTTCCTTCTCTAAAACTGGCTTGTTCATCCTTGATTATCCCTCCTGAAATTAGCCAATCCTGGAGTTTATAGTTTAGGTGTTTAGCATACAATTTACTAATAACAGTCAAAAGACTAATGGGTCTATAATTTCCTGGATCATTTCTATTACCCTTTTTATAGATTGGTATAATAATTGCTAATCCCCAATCTCTTGGCATACGGCCCATTTTATCTATAAATGTAAACAGTGATGCTAAAAGTGGGGCCCACCAACTGGTGTTCTTTTTGATTATTTCTGGGAGGACATTATCAGCACCAGGTGCCTTATTAGTCTTGAGGGATTCAATCAGCCGGAATACCTCTTCTGCTGTTACAGGGGGCCAGTAAGCAGTTTGGTCCAAACTAATTTGGCTCTCCTTACTTACATAGTCGGGATCTGTATATAGGTCTCTAAAATATTCTTCCCAGGCCTAGGGTAAACAGAAATGTGGAAGTTCATAAACTGTGGGCCTATTTTGCAAGGGGGGAAACTATTATTCTTGAAATATATTTATCAGTATTCAACTGGAGGGGATAATCTATGTGTATGTATTGTTTTTGTGTGCATTTTTATATCTTGTTTAGCTATGCATTGCTGTTTTTTTCTTCCCTTTTTTTTGGAGTTTGTATTTTACCTTTGTGAATAAAATAAACATTTATTTTAAAAAAGAATAGTGATTATTGCAAAATTGCTTATTCTCAGGGTTCTCCTATTAATTAAAAAAAGTTACAGTATTTGTGATTCCTTATATAAATGAGAGGATACTACAGCTGTGAGTGGCAGCAACTTGGCATTTCCTTCTTGGAATGAAGCCACAGTATCTGAAAGAACTCTTCTTCACAATATATTCCTGCTTGAACAGTTACCTGATGAATTGTTGAATTGTTACCTGGTGATTTGTTGATTCCATATGTACCCAGTACAAATCATGTTGACAAAAATTACAAAGTGCTCATTGCAATATCTTGCAATACCCAGACTTTGTACTTGTGTCCTGATATTGGATCCAAGTATTTAAGTCTTGTGGTTTGCTTTGAAACGTTGCAATACACTTTTTATCATTTCCTCCATTTCTCTCCCCATGGATTCCTATGAATGGTTCTTCTCTGTTACATCCTTTAGCTTTGTGGTTCCCTTTCCTGTAAGAAATACTTGTTATTTGTTTTGTTTTAAATATTAGGCAAATGTATTTGATTCTCCCAAGATTTTTAATAACATTCTATTATGTTACTAGGTATGTGTACATGCAGGTGTGTTTGCATGCATGCCTTTGAGTACATTTTTAACATCTGATGACTGCCTGAACAAATTGTTGCAGTTTTCTTGGCAATGTTTTTTAGAATCCTTGCTTAACAATCCTTGCCTAATAGGGACCAGCAATTCTGCTACTAAGTGAAATCATTGGTATATGAGAAATCACAACTGCAGATGTGCTTTCCCGCTGGAAAGGGGCAAGATTACTCAGTTTCAAGCCTTTCACTTTTGTTTGCCTAACTACCCATCCCCAATTGGAATACTCAAATGCCTGAATGCTGTCTTGTACACATCAAAAGCAATGTAATCACCTACAGCCCAGGGCTGGGATCTTCAGGCATTCTACAAAAATAGCTTATTGTCCTGAAATCCCCTTTTATCCAATCTCTCTGCTGTGCAAGGCGGAGGGAGAGAAAAAAGCAATTTCTGTAAGTATCTCTCCTTTGACTGACCCTCTCTGGTTCATGATACAATTACTTTGCTCTCAATATTAGAATCAGAATAGAGTTGGAAGAGATCTTGGAGGTCTTCTAGTCCAGCCCCTGCTCAAGTAGGAGATCCTATACCATTTCAGAAAAATAACAGTCCAGTCTCTTCTTAAAGAAGCGCCCACAACGTCTGAAGGCAAGCTGCCCCATCACTGGAAGCTTTTAAGAAGAAACTGGATAGGCAGTTATCAGAAATACTCACTTGTGGGAGCAGTGGGTTAGACTCGATGAACTCAAGGTCCCTTCCATCTCTGTTACTGTTTCAAGCTGAGAGCTCTGTAAATCCCTTCCCCATCTCCCTCTCGGTGCCTGGCTGGAGACCTTAAGCCAGTGGTTCTCAACCTTCCTAATGCCGCGACCCTTTAATACAGTTCCTCATGTTGTGGTGACCCCCAACCATAAAATTATTTTCGTTGCTACTTCATAACTGTAATTTTTTACTACCGGTTCTGTGGGCGTGGCTTATTTTGTGGGCGTGGCTAGGAGGTCATGTGACTGGGTGGGCATGCCTAGCTGGTCATGTGACCGGGTGGCCATGGCTATGTGTATAGGGACTACTCAGAGGGCTGAAAAAAGTCATTTCTGACAGGTCCTCACACTTTTGACTGGTCCTCACACTTACGACCATCCTCACATTTATGCGGGTGCAGCATTCTTAACAACCATGTCACTCATTTCACAACTGCTTCTCTTCACCATGGTGATAAGATAGGGCAAAAACGTAAAATGTGAGGACAGTCGTAAGTTCGAGGACTGCTCAAAAATGCGAGGACCAGTCAAAAATAACTTTTTTAGCCCTCTGAGTAGTCCATGTGCATAAAAGGATACAGCAATAGAGAGGGATGAAGGAAGGGAAGGGAAATTAGAGTAGGGGTGAGGGTAAGAGAGGGAGGAAGAGAGGAGAAAGGAAGAGGAAGTAGGGAGGGGAAGAGGGGGGGGAAGAGAAAGTAAGAAGGAAAGAAAAGAGAGAGGTGGTAGGTTTGAGGAGAAAGATTGCAGTACAATAAAAAAGATGAAAGGGAAGAAAACTAACCCCAAACAAATATAAAGATATTAAGATAAAGAATGAATTGTTAAACTTTAAAGAATAAAAGAGAATAAATATGAATAAATAGCAATAATTAGAAGCACACATACAAACATACAATGTATTTTCTTTGAACAGAGTATTTGGCCGGTTCACAAATTTAAACAGTGTTTAGTCATTTCAATTAAATTTACAATTTCTGTATTTCCTTTTTGCCATATTTATTCCTCATCTATTTTTTAAAAAAACCAATATTACCCTTCATCCTCATCTCTAATCTTAATCAAATTCAATTTTTCCCTTCTATTCTATATTATGCCCCTTCCCATTGCCATCTATTTTTATATCCATCCTCACATTGGTTAATTATGTAATTATGTAATACAGTTGTTTAATACAAAATCAACATTTTAATATAAATCAATTAGTTAGATAACTATCTTTTTTGTATATTAATCAATATGAACATGAATAGTCCAATTATTTCCATGCAATCCAATTTCTTACAAATCAATTAATTATTTTTACCAATAATAATAAACCAAATAATTTCCCCATATATTCCTCCAAACCACAACTTAACCATTTCTGCTTTCAACACAATATACAATTAATAGTATCTCAATTATTACAATTCCCTAGTTAAATAGAGCTTTTTTTCTTTTGTGTTTTAAAATCTTGAACCTCCTCTTTTGCCCTAAATTTCCCATTGTTTGCAGTTTTCCACCTACCTTTTTTGGTGAGGAAAAAGAAAAAGAAATATCTCTCTGCCTCATTTTGTCACGTTGCAGCAAAGACCCTGCTTTACTTTCAGTTTTGCTTTTCATCATGGCTTGGGGGGGGGCGGAATCTGCACCTCTTTGCAGCTAGCAAAACAGCTGAGAGCAAATCAGCTGAGAATCGGGAGGCCGATCTAATCAACTTATGGTAATTAACCTATGCTGGAACTGAAAGGGGCTGTTTTTTCTATTTTTGTAGGCACAGGTATCATTTGTTTTCTCTTAACACTGATCAGGTGTAGGGTGGCCCTTTGAAGCCCCGCGGCAAGAATTTAAACAGCTTTTTTTCCCTTTAGCCATCAGCTGGGACTCAGGAGGCAGCAATAGATTGGGAGTGGGCGGGGTAAATGACCGGCGATCCAACAGAGGCAGAGGGTGAGGGTGAGTGAAGGCATGGGGGGGGTGAGAGAGGGCTTTGGCGACCCCTGTGAAATGGCCATTCGACCCCCAGGTTGAGAACCGCTGCCTTAAGCTAATTAATGACAAGTGTTTTTTTTTTTAAAAGCAGCTGCAATTGGAGAGTTCTGTAAATTACCACCCCACCCCTCCTCTGGGCAGCTGTCTAAAAAAGCTTGAGCTGATTAGCAGCAAATGGTTTTTTTAAAAAAGCAACTGCAAACAGAGAGCTGTGCTAGCCTGCTTGGAGGCAATTTAGTTCTCAATCAAAGACTGCACCAGGAACAGCTGATGGGCGGCCAGTGAGAAAGCCTCTCAGTTCACTTAAGAATGGCGCCAATCAATTAATGAATCGGAGGAAATAGTAAGTCAGGTTCCTTCTTCTTGACCCCTGGGCCTAAACACAGTTGCTGCTCCTTGCCATAGCCGGGACTGGACTTGCAATTACATCCACCCACTTCATCCTGCAAAGCAGGGCTCACCCTCCACCCTTGCCTGCCACCATGCCAGGAGCCCCGACTAAAGTCTGGACACTCCAGCCTCACTCTGCCAAGGAAGGGGGCAGCAGCCAAGGCTACACCGTGTCTCTCCAGCTGAGGTTCATTGGGTAACACACTCCCCTCCCCCAGTGATCCTGGCTTACTTATCTCTTGTTGTGGACTTTGTTAGAGGCACTCAAAGGATGACCCAACTTTATTCTGGAATTTCAGGGTTGGAAAGTGGAGGGGGGCAGCACATTTGTAGACATCAGGTGCACCTGCTATAAAGCTTCCTGCTTCATTCCCCCCACCCAACCCTTGCAGCTACCTCCTTCAGAGCCTGACACTTGGCTGCCAGCAGTTTGGGGAGGCAAGGAGCTTGTAGATTGTCTCTACATCGAGTTAGCTGGTGCGACTTGTTCCATCCCAATGCAGCTGCACCAGTGAGTCATGTCAAGCTGGCCATGCCCACCTGGCCACTGTGAGACATCATAATCTTATATGCAACAGGCCCTTTGAGGGCAACCATAATGCTGATGTGGCCCGCAATGAAATTGAGTTTGACACCCCTGTTCTAGCACTTTGAGGGTTACTGACTATGTATTTTGTAGTTGTATCCATTCTCGTAGCAAGAGGTTTAGGGTTTTTTCCAGAGATAGCTCTGGAATTGCAACAAAGTCTTGACCCAAGACTACCTTAAATGGAGTAAACCCAGTGCTGCTATGCACTGAATCATTATATGCCACTTTTGCAAATGGCAAAAGATCAGTCCAATTATCTTGTTGATAACCAATATAGTATCTGAAGTATTGTTTTAGTATTGAATTGACTTACTTGCACCCTCCATTAGTTTGCGGTGATGGGAGGAGCTTAAGCCTTGGGCAGTTCCCATCAGTTTCAAAACTTCGTGCCAAAACCACAAAGTGAATTGACCCCTCAGATCTGAGATGATGCGATCAGGGACATGTTGAAGTCTATAAATGTGCTGCACAAAGAATTTGGCCAGGGTGCAAGCTGATGGGATTTTTGGACATGGAATGAAATGAACTTGTTTTGAGAATAAGTCCGTAACCACCCAAATCACATGGTTCCCAGCACTCTCAGGCACTTCTACAATAAACTCCATAGAGATTTCCTTCCAAGGTGCATGGAGGTTCGCATATAATTTCACCCCTACTCAGACCAGCCTGTCCCTGAGGGTGCATTGTTCTTAGTCATTCGTCAACTTTTAAGGCAGTTTTCAGTTTGTCAGTATTTCACAGGGGATGTCTGGTTTGGTCTTTCCTTGAACCCTCATGATAACTGCTGCTGCCAATTGGTTGGGCAGAATAACCGGTCGGACTATTTTGGGTCTGGCACTGTTGTATTGTGGTAATCTGGATAAATCATCCACTAAAATGGTTTTCCTCCCCAGGATATAGCGCAGGGTAAAAGTAAACCGATTGAAGTACTGTGCCTAGTTGGTTTGCTTAGAGGATAACTTCCACGGGATTTTTAAAGTTTCCAAGTTCTTGTGGTCTGTCTATACTTTAAATGGGTGTTTAAACCCTTCTAGGAAGTGCCATCAAGTTAGCAATACCTTTCAAAGCTTCCTTCTCCCATACCTCCCACCTTCATTCTATGTCATTTAGCTTTTTGGAGGTGTAGGCACAGGGTTGAAGGATTCCCTGAGGATTTTCATGCAGCAATACAGCCATGTCACTGCTTGAATTACATAGGGGACATCGGGATTCGGGTGTCTTACCACGGGTTCTGCTGCAAATTTAAGTTTCTTGAATGCTTCCTGGCATCCATAGTCCACTTCGAAGGTTGACTAGGCTTGGGCTTTCCCTCCCCTTTCATTTTTAATAAGTTTGTGATGGGTAGGGCGATTTGTGCAAAGGACGAAATAAAATGCCAGTAAAAGTTTGCAAACCCTAGAAAACTTTGAAGCTGCTTCCTTGTGCAGGGAGGGGGAGCATTCTAGTACTGCTTTAACCTTTTCTGAGACCATCACCACACCTTCATGCGAGATCTGAGATCCCAGGTATTTGATTTTGTCTTCATGGCACTCGCACTTGAAGAGTTTAGCATACAGCTCTGCCACCTACAATTTCTTCAACACTGCTTACATGAATTTAACGTGTTCATTGTCTCACTGTAAATCAGAACGTCATGCAGGTACACCTTTTGTATAGGTGTTCATGCAGGATTTTGTTTATTAGCTGCATGAATATAGCTGGGGCCACTTCTAAAGTTGTTTTCAAAGGGGTAGCTGTATTCAAAGGGAGCATCATGGATTGATCAAAGCTTCAGAGCTGTGGTATTTTGTCATTGTGGAGGGAGACCATCCACTGCGTTGCATTCCAGGGCCATAGTCACATATCTGACCCGGATTACTTTGGTAGCCAGGTCTGCTCCATACTCTTGCACATAGTTCCACACCTGGACAAGGAAAAACCTGGTTGCTTCAGGATTCCTTCATCTTTTATATCCGGGGGGGGGGGGGCTTGGCATTCCATCTTTGGAGGATGGGTCTTCCTTCTAGAGAATAAGTACTTTTACTAGAGATGCTGAGAAACCTGATGCCTCTGGCACTGCAGTAAATTCCTTCCCAGGTCTGGTGTCCTTGAAGGCAGGAAGATGGCTCAGTTTGGCATCTCTGGTTCCTGTCAGTGTTCATACTCCCCAATTTCCCACAGCATTCTTTCCCACCTCCAGCGCTCTTCACCTCCCAAATACCTCCTCCCCCCTGGTTATGGCAGTTGCTAGCAAGCTTCAAATAAAGCAAATAGACATCTGCTCAGATAAAGTGACATTGCATGGCCAGCCCAGGATCAGGCTGGCATGGAGGGTACCACACAGCCTGCAGCTTAAGCTGTGTACTACCATCAGCCCATTCAGCCCCAGCATACCTGAGTTGCCATTCCCAGGGTGCAGGTGCAATTGCATTGCTTTTGATGTGTAGAAAATTAAACAGCTTATTTTCTTGCAATATCTTTCTCTCCAATTTGCTCTGCAAGAATGGGGGGGGGGAAACACGGGTCAAGCACAGGATAATGCATATTGACTATAATAGTCATCACATGATTGAGAGGCTCTGCGAAGGTCATAAATGGACTGTAAAATTATTTCTTCAGCACTGTTGAAAATTTGAACAGTTGCTGAATGAATGGTTGATAAAAAGGACTATTCGTAGTATGCATTTCTTTTGTTTTTTTCCAAAAAAGTTTTTATTTTTATTTCTCATAAACACATTTACATGTACAGTCATTTATCCATCATTTTTCATTCATCTTCTCTTTTTAGTTTTTAATTTTTACTTTTTCAGCGCAGCTCTTTTATCATTTACCCTTACCACCACCTTTCTTCTTATCCTCCCCTTCTCTTCTTTCCTCTTTCTCTTCCTACTTTCTTTGTTTTTCCTCTCCTTCTCTTTCCTACTTCCCCTTCCCTTCCCCCACTCATCTCTTCTCCCCTTCTAGCCTTCTGTTCTATCCTCTTTCCCCTCCCTTTTCTTCCTCTCCTTTCCCCTTTCTTCTTTCTCTCCCTCTCCTCTTCTCTTTTCTCTTCCTCTCTCTCTACTCCTTCCCCTCTCTCTTGTTGTTTCCCTTTTCAGTTCAATTTAGAATGGTATTCGAGCAGCCCCGATTTTCTATTTATCTCTATTCTCATTTCAATTTCTTATTTTATTAATATTTATTTCTATTTCATCATTTGTGTACATTTTTATAATAATCTCACTTTTTCCCTTTTACCTCCCCTCCCCTTTCTGCTTTTACTAGGCATCAACTGGGTTTCTATTTTTCTGATTATTTCCTCCCATCTTTTCCCTATCTATTTTATCTCTATACCCTTATTCATATTTCCTTTCTAACAAATCGTAAAATTTATCCCATGTCCTAAAATACATCGAATCCTCTTTATCTTTTAGTCTCAATGTTAATCTATTCATTTCTGCATATTCTAAAATTTTCTTCATAATTTCTCCTTCCAATGGGATTTTATCTGCTTTGCAGTTTTGTGCAAATACAATTCTAGCCACTGTTATTATATGAATAATCAAATATGTATCTTCTTTGCTATAATTCTCCGGTAAAATTCCCAATAAGAATATTTCTGGTTTTAACTCTATATGTTGCTGCAACATTCCCTCTAACCATGCCTGTATTTTCACCCAATAATGTTTTGTTTCTTTACACAATCACCACATATGATAATATGTTCCCAGCAACTGGTGACATTTCCAACACTTAGCTGATTTATCTTTAAACATCTTAGCTAATCTTTCTGGTGGCATGTGCCATCTATAAAACATCTTATACAAATTTTCTTTATAAGCTGTTGCCGTTGTTAATTTATAGTTTCTTTCCCAAAATTGTTGCCATTTCTCCAGTTCTATAGTGTATCCAAAATTCTTTGCCCATGCTATCGTTGTTTCTTTAACTGATTTCCCCAAGTTAAAGCCATATTGTCTACGATCTGTTTCATATCTTGATTGTATTCGCAGTCTTATATACAAATCTATCTCAATCTCTTGACTCTCTAGTTCTTGTTTTTGTTTCAGTTCTCCCCAATCTGTCAAGATGTCCTTATATCTAACAATATTCCCCATATTTACAATATTTGGATATGTCACTGCTTCTATTGTAGAAAGCCACATTGGTATGTTCAGATAATGTTTTTCTTTCATTCTCTCCCACACTGATAACAAACCATTTCTTACATAATGTCTCTGGAAATATCCATGTATCCTTTGTATCCTGTACCATAGAAAGGCATGCCAACCCAGTTGCAAATCATAGCCAAGGTTAATAATCTTGTATTCCTCAATAAAATCCATTCTTTAATCATGTTAATGCTGCCACTTGATAATACGGTTCCCAATTCAGTAGGCCAAAGCCACCTCTAGTTCTTGCATCTTGCAGCATTTTTATGTTGATTCTTGCCACTTTCCTTGCCACACATATTTCCACATTATTTTCTTCAGCTCTTCAAAGTATTTTTTTCTCCAGTTTTATTGGTATAGTTTGAAATAAAAATAATAGTTTTAGTAATACATTCATTTTTATTAATGCTATTCTTCCCATTAGTGATAATTGCAAGTTTCTCCATTTCTCCAGGTCTATTTCAATTTGTTTTTTCAGTTTATAATAATTGTCTTCCTTGAACATTGCACATATTGATGTCAAATGAATGCCCAAATATTTCACTTTCTTCACAATTTGGATGTCCAGTTTCTCCATTATCTCCCTTTTTTATTTTCTCTCATATTTTTAACTAATATTTTTGTCTTATCTTTATTGATTTGCAGTTCTGCTACTTTCTCATATTCTTCTATTTGCGCTAATAGTTTTGGCGCTGTCTCTATTGGATCTTCCATGATAAACACCAAATCATCCGCAAATGCTTGTAATTTATATTCTTCTTTTTTTATTCTCATTCCTTTTATTTCCTTTTCCTGTCTCACTTTTCTATTTAAAACCTTTAATGTCAATATAAATAGTAATGGAGACAAAGGGCATCCTTATCTTATTCCTTTTCTGATATCTATTTTCCCTATCATTTCACCATTTACCATCACCTTTGCTGCTTGGTCTCTATATATAGTTTTGATCATATTTATGAATCTGTCTCCAAAATCCATCATTTTCAACTGTTTTATCATAAATTGCCAATTCACGTTATTAAATGCCTTTTGCGTATCTAAAAACAACAGCGCTATTTGCTTCTCTGAATGTAATTCATAATATTCTAGTGTATTTAATATAATTCGCATATTGTCTCTAATTTGTCTATTTGGTAAAAAGTATTAAAGTTATATATGCCTCCATTCATGAGTCCAGAATTTTAGCTTTAAGTAGTAGTTCATTAAATACTTGCAGCATCACATTGCTTAATACATCTTGTAGGGTTTTATATACCTCTGCTGGTAATCCATCTGGACCTGGTATCTTCCCATTTTTTTGTCTTTTGATTCCCTCCATTAATTCCATCATAGATATTCTTTCTTCTAATAGTTTTTTGAACTTTTCCGGGATTCTAGGCAGCTCCATTTTTTAAAAAAATTGTTCTATCTCGTCTTCTGCTATTGTTTCTTGTTGATACAATCCATTGTAGTATTTCTCAATTATTCTTTTCTTTTCCTCTCTTTTATAACATATCTTTCCATCTTGATATACTAATTGACTTATTAAATTCTTTCTTTCTTTTGTTTCATTTTATATGCTAACCATCATCCTGGTTTATTTGCATTTTCAAAAAAAAATTGCTTTGTAGCTTTTATTGTATTCGCCAATTCTTCATTTTCCATTAAATTCATCTTACCGTATATACTTGTGTATAAGCCGACCCGCATATAAGTGGACCCCCCCAATTTTACCCCCCAAAACTGGGAAAACTTGTTGACTCGCGTATAAGCCAGGGGTGGGAAATGCAGCAGCTACTGGTAAATTTCAAAATAAAAAAAGACTGGTCATAAGTGCGAAGACCGGTCAAAAGTGCAAGGACCTGTCAGAAATCACTTTTTTCAGCCCTCTGGGTAGTCCTTTTGTGCATATGGACTACTCAGAGGGCTGAACAAGTTATTTTTGACTGGTCCTCGCACTTGTGACCAGTCCTCGAACTTACGACGGTCCTCACATTTTACGTTTTTGCCCTATCTTGTCACTCCCACTCTTTCTCATTCTTTCTCTCTCCCTTTCTCTCTCATTCTTTCTCTCTCGTTTTCTCTTTCTTTCATTCTCTCTTTCTGTCTCTCATGCTCTCTCTCACTCTCTCTGATTCTCTCTTTCTCTTTCTCTCATTCTCTTTCATTCTGACTTTCCTTTTCATTCTTTGTCTCTTTCTCTCTGTGTCATTCTGATTCTCTCTTTCTCTCTCTCTCTCTCATTTTCTCTTTCTCTCTCTTTCATTCTCTCTCTCTTTCTGTCTCTCATGCGCTCTCTCACTCTCTCTCTGATTCTCCCTTTCTCTTTCTCTCATTCTCTTTCATTCTGACTTTCTCTCCTTTTCATTCTTTGTCTCTCTCTCTGTCATTCTGATTCTCTCTTTCTCTCTCTCTCTTTTTCTTTCTCTCTCTTTCATTCTCTCTCTCTTTCTGTCTCTCATGCTCTCTCTCACTCTCTCTCTGATTCTCTCTTTCTCTCAGTCTCTCTTTCATTCTGTCTTTCCTTTTCATTCTTTGTCTCTTTCTCTTTCTCTCTCTGTCTCATTCTGATTCTCTCTTGCTCTCTCTCATTTTCGCTTTTAAAAGAGGGGGTGGCAGAAGCAGGAAGAAGCGTCTGGGGAGCAGCTTTTGCTCTCCAAGCCCCCCTGCGCCGTCCCTCATCCCGCAGCCCCTTCCTCTTTCCTTCCCCCCCACAGGCGGGCCCCGAGCCTGCCCGAAGCGTTCCTTTCCGAGGTGGGAGAGGTGGGAGAGGGAGAGGGGCACGGGTCCCCCATCTTGCCTAGGCTCCCCGCTTCCCTCCCCCGGCTGAACTGTTCCAATTTGAGGCATGGGTGCGAAGAAACCCCTCAGAATGGAACGCTTCTTGCAGCCTTGGAGCTGCGGGCGGGAGGGAGGGAAGGGGAGACGCGACTTGCGGGTCCCAAAACCGGGCAGGAGGAGCCTTGGCCACCGCAGGAGAAGCTGGAGAGGGCGAGGCAGGAGGATCCATCACCAAGCTAAAACGGACTCTTAAAAGCCTGCTTTCGCTGTGTCCGGAACCTGCCCAGCGAGCAGGTTGGGCGTCTCGGGGGGCGTTAAAGGAACCTGCTCCCTGGGCAGGTTCCAGACACAGCGAAACAGGCTTTTAAGAGTCCGTTTTAGCAGACTTCCGGTGGGACTGCGACATCGCCGGATGCTTCTTCTTGAAGCGCCAGCCCAGGGCTTCATAGAACCGCAAGAACAGCGACTATCGGCTGTCTTGCGGTTTGAAAACTTTCCCCCTGGTATGAGGGGGGAAAGTGAGTAGATGGGTGGGGTAGAGCTCCTTGAGAGTGCCAGATTTTACCCATAATCTGGTGCTTGAAGATGAGAGCTCCCCGTTAAGCCTGTCAGTACTCCGGACCCTGGATGACTCTGCTTTGCAGAGCTAGATGTCGTTACCATCCCAGCAACCAATTTTAAACAAATACTTCCTGAATCAAGCTGGCGGAGCACAAGTTGCACGAATGAAACAGCAAGTATTTTTTTCTCTTTTTTTAACTCCAAGGATTTACTTTCTTTAAGTTTCCCTAAGTGGAAAGTGAAAGCAAGATGGCGTTTGAGTTTCAACGGGGCGTGAAGAAGTGAAAGTTAAAAGTAATTATTGACAAGCCCCTGTTTGAAACGTAAAACTCCTTTTTGAAAAGTGGATGAAATAAGAAAGGATGTAATATAATAATTGAAGCAGCAATACAAATTACAAATTGTAAAGGGTCTTTTCTTTTCTTTTTCTTCTTGAAACTCTTTTTTCCCCTTTTTTTTCTGTCCTTCTGGAAGGGAAGGAAGAAGGGGGCAAGATGGCTGGTCTTTTTGAAAGCAAAGAAAGCAAAGGAGGGTTAATTAACCCTCAATGGTCTGATTTTGAGGAAGCTTGGAGTTCAATTACCTCTGCTTTATTGAAAAGAATTGATACTATATTTCAAGCTTCTCAAGCTGGAAACAATGAAATACATGGAAATACTGAGTTGCAATCTAGCAGTGGGGGATTGAATGAAGAGTTGGGAGATGTTAAAAAACAACAACAGATCATAGCAGTTTTTACTGAGGAGAGAAAGATGAATGCTGAGCAGAACAAGGAGCAAGAAAATTTGGAAGCTGATGAAATTTTGGTTACACGATTTTTTTTTTATAAAACTCAATCTGCATTTAAAGAGCTGTTTCCAGAAGAAGCTACATTTCTGCAAAAAATTTATAATATGCAATCCCCAAAACTGCAAAATTTTACTGGAGTTAAAAAAGGCAGAGGGATCAAAGTTAAGAAGAAAGTTCGTAAAAAGGAAAAGAAGAAAGTTTGGAGAAATGGAAAATAACCCTGCTTGATGAGATGATGGTCCTTAAAAAGTATTGTTTAACTGTTTAAAGATTTTGAATTTTTGGAAAAAAAAAAAGCAGACAGCAGTTTAATGCCAGTTAACTAAGTGATGACCGACGATGAGGAGGCATTCTACAGCTGTATTGGAATATTTTGAGAAGAATAAACAGATCACAGCAATGCTGGTGTGTTGGGCTGTGAAATATGCCCTGACTTGAATGATTTGGAATATTTTATTAAGGACTGTAATAAATTTGGATCTAACTGTAATCGCAGAAGTTTTATTGAATATAGTAAATTGGAGTTTCCTGTTTGATGGTAATAAATATAAGGCAAAAGGACTATGGACCTAGAGCAATTGCAGGTGATCTGGTGGTTTCCCTAATACGTCTGATGAATTTACTAATCTAATTTTTGACTGGATTTGATGGATACTATTTCAAATATAATTATAAAGTCACTCGGGGGTTTTTTTTTTATAAAGAAGCAATTTTTTATTTAGGTGGGTAGACGCAAATGAAGATATTTTATATGCTGTTGGAAGATGTGAAGACAAGAAGATTAGCAACTGGTTTAATCTAGTATGAAGAATTTAAATGTTTGATATAGTTATTAAATGACACTTTATCTGTATTGATAAATTAATAAGAGGTTTGATTGTTATGTATTTTTTTAATTAAAAAATTATTATTTTTTTTTATTAAGTGTTTTAACTATAACTGGACCTTGATGGTTTAAAAGTGGAGGACGGAAGACTTTATATAGTATTTTATTTTAAATTTGGGGGTTTTTTGAATGAGGGTTTCTTTTTTGTTGTTGTTGTTATTGTTGTTGTTGTTGTTGTTTTGTTTTAAATGAAATAAGTTATAAAATATCTTGTTATATTGAGTAATGATAGGTTTGATTAGGTAATACTTAATTGTTTTATTAACTGCTGTAATTATAAATGGAGATTAATTCTGTTGAATTAGATGGAATAAGAAGAAAGAAGACTTGCTTTCCTTTTATCTACTTGTTTAATGATTATGATTATGATAAGTGTGAAATGGAGTTTAATTTAGAGAATTTGAGCTGTATTTTATCTTGTATTTGCTCTGGGAAGTCGGGGGGGTTGGGGAGGGGGGAGAAAATGTATGTAAAACTTTAAAAACTTTTTCAATAAAAAAAAGAGTCCATTTTAGCTTGCCGATGGATCCTCCTGCCTTGCCTTGCCTTGGCCATCATGCCTTCAATTTCACCCCTTGGAAAGGAACGCTTCGGGCAACCTCGGGGCCGGTGTTCCGCCTAACGAGCGGAAGCGAAAGCGCTGCCGCGGCATGTTGCTGGGAGTTGCTGGGAGCCGCTGAGGGGCAAAAGAGGAGCAGAAGGCGCTGCCAGCGAGCGAGCAGCCAGCCATGCCGGGGGCGCTTTGGCCGCCCGCCCGCCCGCCCACCGCGGCTGGAGCTCGCCACTCACCGAATTTGGCCTCAGTCGCAGCCGCGGCTCCGGCTCCAGTGCTCAAGACGGGTCGGTGCTAGGTGACGAAGAAGAGCAGAAGCAGTTGCTGCCAGGCAAGCGGGAGCCGAGCGACCCCATGGTCATGCATGGCCGAGTGCTGTCCCTCGCCTTTTCATTCTTTGTCTCTTTCTCTCTCTGTCATTCTGATTCTCTCTTTCTCTCTCGCCCGCCTCAGCTCCCCGCTCTTTCCTTCCCCCCGCAGGCGCCTCCTCCCTTTCCTCGCCCCGAACAGCCGGCGGGCGAGGCTGCCCGAAGCGTTCCTTTCCGAGGGGCTTCTCGGCACCCGCGCCTCAAATTCAGTTCAGCCGGAGGAGGGAAGCGGGGAGCTGAGGCAGGGTGGGGGACCTGCACCCCTCTCCCTCTCCCACATAGGAAAGGAACTTTCCGCTTCAGCTCCCCGCTTCCGAGAAGCCCCTCGGAAAGGAACGCTTCGGGCAGCCTCGCCCGCCGGCCGTTCGGGGAGTAGGGAGGGGAAGATGGGGGGAAGAGAAAGTAAGAAGGAAAGAAAAGAAGAAAAGAGAGAGGTGGTAGGTTTGAGGAGAAAGATTGCTGTACAATAAAAAAGATGAAAGGGAAGAAAACTAACCCCAAACAAATATAAAGATATTAAGATAAAGAACGAATTGTTAAACTTTAAAGAATAAAAGAGAACAAATATGAATAAATAGCAATAATTAGAAGCACACGTACAAACATACAATGTATTTTCTTTGAACAGAGTATTTGGCCGGTTCACAAATTTAAACAGTGTTTAGTCATTTCAATTAAATTTACAATTTCTATATTTCTTTTTTGCCATTTTTATTTCTCATCAATTTTTTTTTAAAAAAATATTACCCTTCATCCTCATCTCTAATCTTAATCAAATTCAATTTTTCCCTTCTATTCTATATTATTCCCCTTCCCATTGTCATCTATTTTTATATCCATCCTCACATTGGTTAATTATGTAATTATGTAATACAGTTGTTTAATACAAATTCAACATTTTAATATAAATCAATTAGTTAGATAACTATCTTTTTTGTATATTAATCAATATGAACATGAATAGTCCAATTATTTCCATGCAATCCAATTTCTTACAAATCAATTAATTATTTTTACCAATAATAATAAACCAAATAATTTCCCCATATATTCCTCCAAACCACAACTTAACCATTTCTGCTTTCAACATAATATACAATTAATAGTATCTCAATTATTACAATTCCCTAGTTAAATAGAGCTTTTTTCTTTTGTGTTTTAAAATCTTGAACCTCCTCTTTTGCCCTAAATTTCCCATTGTTTGCAGTTTTCCACCTACCTTTTTGGTGAGGAAAAAAAAAAGAAATCTCTCTCTGCCTCATTTTGTCACGTTGCAGCAAAGACCCTGCTTTACCTTCAGTTTCACTTTTCAGCATGGCTTGCGGGGGGGGAATCTGCACCTCTTTGCAGCTAGCAAAACAGCTGAGAGAAAATCAGCTGAGAATTGGGAGGCCGATCTAATCAACTTATGGTAATTAACCTATGCTGGAACTGAAAGGGGCTGTTTTTTCTATTTTTGCAGGCACAGGTCTACTCATTTGTTTTCTCTTAACACTGATCAGGTGTAGGGCGGCCCTTTGAAGCCCCGCGGCAAGAATTTAAACAGCTTTTTTTCCCTTTAGCCATCAGCTGGGACTCAGGAGGCAGCAATAGATTGGGAGTGGGCGGGGTAAATGACCTGCGACCGGCGATCCAACAGAGGCAGAGAGTGAGGGTGAGTGAAGGCATGGGGGGGGTGAGAGAGGGCTTTGTCAACCCCTGTGAAATGGCTGTTCGACCCCCAAAGGGGTCGCAACCCCCAGGTTGAGAACCGCTTGTTTAGTAGATCTAGTCACTCTTGTTTCTCTTTGTTCTTTTATCTCTTTTGCTCTTGCCCCCTGTCTCAATGCTCTTGTTCCTTGGTTGTCTCCGTTAGTTGTTCTTTTTTCTCTTCTTGGTGGCTTGCCCCTCCTTCTTCTCTCACTTTCACTTCTTGTTGTTCTATATATTGCCAATAGAATAGCTCTGCCTTTTCTACTGTATCTAATCTATGCCTTTGTTCTTGTAGATTCACCAGAATTCCTTCTCGTATCAACCATCTAAAACTCACTCCTTTTTTAATCAAATGTTTCGTCAAAAATTGGTATTCTTTTCTTAGATCTCTCACTCTTCTTGAAACTTGTTTCAATGCCACTATATCTCTACCTTTATATTGTATTGTTGTGTTCCTCATAAGTTGCAAGATCTCTGTTCTCAGCATTTTTTTTGGTTTATCTAACATGTATTTCTCTAGGTAAATTTCCTCATGGCATATCGTATACTCTGTACATTTCATCTATCTCATTAATTATCTTTTCTGGACTCTCTTTCATAACTTCCACTAATATTTCAACAATTTTTTCTGGTAAATTCCTTTTTCTTCCTCTATGTTTTCAAATCTTAAGTAAAAGTCTGCCCTGTCCATTTCCAACTGTATAATTGTCTTTTCCTGGCTTTTATCTGTGGTTGTAAGGCTATAGTCCATCTCCTCCACCTTTTTCTCTGTTGCTTCTGCTTTCTCCTCCACTGTTGTCAATCTTTGTTTATTTTTTCCCATCATCTCTTTCATTTCTTTTACTTCTACTTCCACTTTACTTATTTGCTCATTAAGATCATCATGCATTGCCTGTATCATGTTTTTTAATTCCATGTTGGTTTTGTCTTGCTGTGTTGTTGTTTCTGCTGCTTTTTGTGCTGCGGAGCTTGGTGCTGCTGATTGATGGTGATGATAGTTGTTGTGGTAGTTTCTTCATCTTGATCCTTACTTTCAAATCACCCAATTTATAATCCAAATATCGTAAATCAATAATTATAATCCACGTTTATCGTCCTGGTCACCGCAGATCTTCAGGTTCTTTTTTTTTTTAATTTTAAAAGTTTTACATACATTTTCTCCGCCCTCCCCCCCCGACTTCCCAGAGCAAATACAAAATATAAAATACAGCTTAAATCCTCTAAATTCAACTCCATCTCTCACTTATCATAATCATTAAACAAATGGATAAAAGGAAAGCAAGTCTTCTTTCTTCTTATTCCATCTAATTTAACAGAATTAGTATCCATTTATAATTACAGCAGTTAATAAAACAGTTAAATATTACCTAATCAAACCTATCATTACTCAATTTAACTAATACACACTTAACAGATTATTAGATCTATACAGTTTAACAAGATATTTTATAACTTCTTTCATTGAAAACAAAAAAACCCTCATTCAAAAACCCCAAATTTAAAATAAAATACTATATAAACTCTTCCGTCCTCCACTTTTAAACCATCAAGGTCCAATTATAGTTAAAACACTTTAAAAAAAACATTTTCTAACTAAAAAATAATAATCAAACCTCTTATTAATTTATCAGTACATATTAACAAATCAACTAAAAACATCATTTAATAGCTATATCAAACATTTAAATTCTTCATACTAGATTAAACCAGTTGTTAATCTTATCTTCACATCTTCCAACAGCATGTAGAATGTCTTCATTTGCATCTACCCACCTAAATAAAAATTGCTTCTTTATATAAACCCCCCCTGAGTGACTTTGTAATTGTATTTCAAATAATATCCATCAAATCCAGCCAAAAATTAGATTAATAAATTCATCAGACGTATTAGGGAAACCACCAGATCAAGTGCAATTGCCCTAGGCCCATAGTCCTTTTGCCTTATATTTATTACTTTCAAAATTGCAATTAAGTCCAAATTTATTACAGTCCTTAATAAGATATTCCAAATCATTCAGGTCAAGGCTTATTTCACAACCCAACACACCAGCATTGCAGTGATCTGTTTATTCTTCTCAAGATATTCCAATACAGCTGTAGGTTACCTCCTCATCGTCGCTCATCGCTTAGTTAACTGGCATTAAGCTGTTGGATGTTTTCTTCCAAAAGTTCAAAATCTTTAAACACTTAAACAATACTTTTTAAGGACCATCATCTCATCAAGCAGGGTTATTTTCCTTGTCTCCAGTCTTTCTTCTTCTCCTTTTTACGAACTCTTTTCTTAACTTTGATTCCTCAGGCTTTTTTAACTCCAATATAATCTTGCATTTTTTGGGATTGCATATTATAAAATTTTTGCAGAAGTATAACTTCTTCTGAAAACAGATCTTTAAGTGCAGGTTGGACTTTGTAAGAAAAAATTCGTGTAGCCAAACTCTCATCAGCTCCCAAAATTTCTTGCTCCTTATTCTGCAAAGCATCCATCTTTCTCTCCAAAAAAACTACTATAGGCTGTTGTTGTTGTTCTTTTCCTTCTCCCAGCTCTTCAATCAATCCCCCACTGCTAGATTGCAACTCAGTATTTCCATGTATTTCATTGTTTCCAGCTTGAGAAGCTTGAAATATAGTATCAATTTTTTCCAATAAAGCAGAGGTAATTGAGCTCCAGGCTTCCTCAAAATCAGACCATATCTGAGGGTTAATTAACCCTTCTTTGCTTTCTTTGCTTTCAAAAAGACCAGCCATCTTGCCCCCCCTTCTTCCTTCCCTTCCAAAAGGACAGGGGGGGAAAAAGTATCAAAAAAAAGACCATTTGTAATTTATATTACTGCTTCAATTATTATAATTACTTCCTTTCTTGGTTCATCCACTTTTCAAAAAAGAGTTTTACGTTTCAAACAGGGGCTTGTCAATAATTACTTTTAACTTTCACTTCTTCACATCCCGTTGAAACTCAAACGCCATCTTGCTTTCACTTTCTCTGCTTAAAGAAAATATTTTAAAGAAGGTAAATCTTTGGAGTTAAAAAAAAAGAAAATACTTGCTGTTTTATTCTTGCTGCTTATGCTCTGCCAGCTCGATTCAAAAAGTATTTATTTAAAGTTGGTTGCTGGGATGGTCACGACATCTAGCTCTGCAAAGCAGAGACATCCAGGGTCCGGAGTACTGACAGGCTTAGCGGGGAGCTCTCATCTTCGAGCGCCAGATTATGGGTAAAATCTGGCACTCTCAGGGAGTTCTACCCCACCCGTCTACTCACTTTCCCCCCTCTTACCAGGAGGAAAGTTTCCAAACTACAAGACAGCTGATAGTCGCTGTTCTTGCGGTTCTACGGAGCCCTGGGTTGGCGCTTCAAAAAGAAGCATCCGGCGATGTTGTGATCCCACCGGAAGTCCCCAGATCTTCAGATTCTTGATACCCTAATCCAGTGATGGCTAACCTTTTTGCCATCGCGTGCCAAAAGCGTGGGGAGCGTGGGTTTCACGCGTGTGTGTGCCCACACCCATAATTCAATGCCCTCGTGTCCCGCCCCCCACACTCCCTCCGCTTTTGGCACGCGATGGCAAAAAGGTTACTGGCGGGCCTGGTAGGCCTGTTTTTCATCCTCCCCAGGCTCCAGAGGCTTTCTTGAGCCTGGGGAGGGTGAAAACAGCCTTCCACACACCCCTGGAGGCTCTCTAGAAGCCCCTCTGCTGGGCCCGGAAGGCCTGAAAAACAGCTGGCCAGGGCGCACATGTGCACTGCAGCTTAGCTAGGGCAACACTGGTGTGCCGACAGATATGGCTCCGCATGCCACCTGTGGCACCCGTGCCATAGGTTCGCCATCACGGCCCTAATCCATACATTTAAAAAATGGTGATAACAAAACCAAACACTAGTGTTCCCCATAAAGAGAAACTAAAATAAGAAAAAAGAAAAAGAAAAACAAAGCCAGTGGAAGAAGAAAAAAATCACAAACTGCCAAAAATTTTAGGAATCAAAAGACAAAGAACAAAAGCAAAAAAATTAAAAAGGAGAAAAACCGCACATCCAAAAATCAGCCAAAAAATATAAAAAACAAACCTGTAAAAAAAAATAAAAATAAAAATCTAGTGGTAGTAAAAATAAATATAGAAATGCAATAATAAACAATAAATAGAGGAAAAAAGAGTAAGTGTCCAAAATCCAAAATGTTGAATGTCAAAAGGTGCAAAATCCAAAAAAGGAAAGAAAAATACAATATCCAACTTTTAATTTTTTTCACATTTCAGGTTTTGAGCAAAAATAGAGGAAAGGAAGAGAAAATTTTCACTCCAAATAGTCAGCAAAAATAGTATAACAGCAGATAATACGTGTAGACAAAAGATAACAATTTAAACAAAATAGTCTTTAATCTATTATTTAGTTGGTAATCTTTTTTCTTTTTCCCCTTCTCCTCTTTTACTCCCAATAAGTCATAAGACAGTTTATCTCAAATGTTACTCAAGGTCATTCTTTGTTCTTTCCACACATCCAAGAAGAAAAAAGAGATTTCTTTTTCACCATCAGATGGCACTATATAGCTTCACAACTTACTTTCCCTGATCTGAAGTCTATTTGTTCCAACTTAGACCTTTCCAGTATCTATTTTAAAGTCCAAAATTCATCCGTATTTCAATCTAAATTCACTCTGCCCAATCTGTTTTCCATTATTTTCCAAATCAATTCATATTCTTTAAGAAAATTAATTTTTATTTGCACCATTGCTTTTTTGTCGCTAACCCGGAAATGGGGAGGTAGCCAGATATCCACTTCCTCCACTTTCGTGCTTGTCGTTCCTTTTCGTTTCTAATTAGTTTTGATTTTTTTTTTACAGTTCAGGTTATGTGTTAAAAAGTAGAGGTCTTATTTCCAATATAGAAGTTTCTTTCTCATCCAGATGTTGTGCCTTGTTTCCTCTTTCGTTCCCTTCACTCGTTATTGCTCTGGCTTTGTGACAGCTCTCAATGGCTGTCTTCCCAGTTGCAGAGTTGGCTATGGTCCCCTCTGGACTCCCAAAACAACTACGATATCGGCGCTCACTCTGGGGCCGCGAAGTTCACATCGTTCCACCATGTCGCAGGCAATGCATGCCCCCCTCCCGGTAGTATGCATTTCTATGAAGCAAGATCTATAGACACACAGTAATCTATTTGCATCAATACTCTTTTTATTACTTTATTTTGTTTTATTGTATTTTACACACTATGATATATGTTATACCACAGGTACACAATATATCATAGAATATATCGTGGTTACAACAATAACCATTTGTGGTTATAACAAACATTTTTACAAAGCATCAAAATCCAAAAATTTTGAATTCTTTTATTATTTTAAAAACAGAAATGCCTGTCCATGACTCAGTAATATAATTGCTAATTTGATGATGTTCTACCAGAAGTTAACAACTGATAGTCAATTATTACTGTGGACATAGTTGCCTTAAATTCTGTACACTCTATAATCTTGTCTATAATTTAGGTAGATTTTCTTTAATGGAAACATATATATTAGATTTCATTGTAGAATATTTCATTGTAGAATATTTGAAGATACATCTTTTTACTGTACTTGTATTGAACAGATTAATTAAGGCTTTTGCTTTGCTTTTTGCAGTTACCTCATCGCCGAGTGACATTCTCTGCAGCCAATCAGGCTCAAGATCTGCAGGATCCCTCCCAGCACAGTTACTATGACAGTGGCCTTGAAGAGTCAGAAACACCTAGCAGCAAATCTTCATCAGGGCCTCGGATAGGGCCTCTGGCTCTACCTGAGGACCACTATGAGCGCACCACACCTGATGGCAGCATTGGTGAGATGGAACACCCTGAGAATGGTAAGAAAGTTACAGCAAATTAAAAAGCCCTCTAGTAAAGTACATCTAATTGGCAAAGAGTTTGTACTACTTTTACCCAATATTGGAACTAATTGTTCATTATGCTGGAATTTTTTTTGCAGATTTTTATTGCAGGTGATTGAGGCACAGAAATTAATTAATTAATTATTCCACCCATCTCACTATTGAAGCAATTCTGGACAGCTCAAATGAATGAGAAGGGAAAAAAAATGAAAAGCATACTGAAATAAGATTTTAGGTTTGAAGAACTGTCAATAAATGACTGCATTTGCCCCATTCTTTATCATACATTTTCTGCTCTATAGAACTTCCTTCTCACATAGAGCAGGCTTTCTTTAATGTCATCATTTCAGGATGGAGAGTAAAAATATTTCTTGATTAATGAGACATTAACTATTTCTTGCATCCAAGTATTTAAATCTCTCTTGAAGCTTATCCAGAATGAGAAGCAAAAGACAAGAAAAGTCAAGAGAGCAACTGGGTAGTCTTATGCTTACAAATATCTTGTTTGCTTCCTCAAACTGCAAACAGAAATTGTGCCTAAAGATTCTGGCCAAAGATTATCACCTGTCTCCAGCGTTACATCAAGTTAGAAATTAATGCAAGTGAATGTATTCTCGAAGCAAACTATACATGTTTTGTAATAACATATTCATCAGTTCAGATCTCCATAGACAGTTATGAGAAAGCCAACTTGGTAATGGTAACATTATGCCTCCTACTAAGGCAGCATTTAACATCCAGCTGCCTGCAACTACTGCGAGTTCAATTCTCACCAGGCTCAAGGTTGACTCAGCCTTCCATCCTTTCTAAGGTGGGTAAAATGAGGACCTGGTTTGTGGGGGCAATAAACTGATTTTGTATAAAAAATATATGAAAGTATGAAGGCTATTACTTAACGCATTGTAAGCCACCCTGAATCTCCGGAGAAGGGCGGCATATAATTTTTTTTTTAAAGCTGTTTTTTATTGGAGATGTCATATTGGCACATCTGGGAAAACCTGAATCTGAGCTTCCAAGTTTTCCTCACCCAAAAGAAAGTTCAAGTCCTTGCCCATCACCCACGTCCATCACACGAACCAATCAGGTATCCTCCGGAACAGAAGATACCTCCCCAGTCTTCTCAGCACAGCTGAAGGGCAAAGTGGCCTTGACTTTCTGGAAAGAATATATTTTGACTACATATCATCTTCACTCCATACAATCCCCCTCCCATTTTCCCACAGTAGAATTTGTGGCAGGCCTGAAGGCTCAAAGGTAAAAGATGGCTTCCAGGTCTGACACCTGTCCTGTTAACCCTTTAAAGCCAAAATAATATCTCAGATGCTATATGGTGCAAGCTATGCAGTCACAATAATTTAAAGCCAATGCACATTGTTCACTAGTTTCTCTTTAAAAAAAATTTTTTAAGTAGGAGTGGATGGAAATGTATCAAAAAGAGATCCAACCTAGATCTAAGGAGAAATTTCCTGACAGTGAGAACAATTGATAAGTGGAACAGAAGTTGTGGATGCTCCAACACTGGAAGTTTTTTAGAAGAGATTGGACAGCCATTTGTTCAGAATGGTATAGAACAGTGATGGCTAACCTTTTTGCCATCGCGTGCCAAAAGCAGGGGGGAGCATGGGGGGGTTGAGTGCGCACATGCCCACACCCATAATTCAATGTGCCCTGCCCCCGTACATGCATGCGTAACCCTCCTGTGCGACCCCGTTTTTAGCACTTGATGGTCCGGTGGGCCTGGTAGGCCCATTTTATGCCCTCCCCAGGTTCCAGAGGCTTTCTAGGAGCCCGGGGAGGGCGAAAACAGCCTTCCCCACTCCCCCGGAGGCGCCTGGAGGCCAGAAATGGCCCGTTTTCCGACTTCCAGAAAGGCACAAAAATCAGCTGGCCAGGGCATGATGCAGGCTGGAGCTGAGCTAGGGCAATGATCGTGTGCCCACAGATATGGCTCCGCGTGCCACCTGTGGTACTCATGCCATAAGTTCACCATTGCAGGTATAGAATCTCCTGCTTGAGCAGGAGGTTGCACTAGAACACATGATAGCAGTATTTCAGTATTTGAGGGGCTGCCACAAAGAAGAGGGGGTCAAATTATTCTCCAAAGCACCAGATGGCAGGACAAAAAACAATGGTTGGAAGCTAATCAAAGAGAGAAGCAACCTGGAATTAAAGAGAAACTTCCTAACAGTGAGGACAATTAACCAGTGAAATAGCTTGCCTTTAGAAATTGTGGGCGCTCCATCACTGGATGTTTTTAAGAAGAGTCCAGATAGTCACTGGTATAGGTTCTCCTGCTTGAGCAGGGTGCTGAACTAGAAGACCTTCAAGGTCCCTTCCAGCTCATTCTATTGTAACTCAAAGGTTAGAATAACTTCGTTATTCTGTATTCTGAAGATTTTATCCTGTATTTATTATTTTTATAAATAACTAGAGTGGTGAATATATCTAATATTCCTTCCGCCTTCTTTTTTCTCCAAAATAGGAACCCTGTTAGGTTGAGAAGGGTGACTGGCCCAAATTGACCTCTCTGGCTTTCATGCCTAAAGCAGAATTAGAACTCAGTCTCCTGGTTTCTATGCCAGCCCTTTAACTAGACCAAACTGGCTCTCAGGTTTTCTTACGATACCTCATTCTGCATTTCAAATACTATAATTCTCATGGATGCTGATATTATTTCACTAGAAGCAAGGGTTCATAATTTTTGTTCCAAATTATTTCCCAATCCTCTAGTTCAATATTATGTCCAATATTCCTAGCCCAGGCTATTATAGTTCCTTTTACTATGCCTTCAGCTCTGTCAAATTCTAGTAAATAATTATAAATTTTGGTTATTAATTTTTCATCTGGGCCAATTATTATTTTATCTAATTGTTTTGGTAGAATTTCAATGCCATTATTCATTTTTATCTTTTATATATATCTTGATTTTAATTGTAGATAAAACCACCAATCTATATTTATTCCCTGTTCTTTCAATTCTTGCCTGCTTTTTAGATTGCCCTGGTTGTCTAAAATTTCACTGTATTTTACCATTTTACTTAAATTCAATGTATTAGGATGGATCATTGCTTCCATAGTTGAAACCCAATTTGGAATTTTCATGTAATGTTTTTTCTTAATTTCATGCCATGATTGCATTAGAGCCGTGATGGCGAACCTATGGCACGCGTGCCACAGGTGGCACATGGAGCCATATTAGTGGGCACGCCAGCTCAGCTGATTTTCGGGCCTTCTGGGCCCACCAGAAGTAGGGAAACAGGCTGTTTCCTGCCTCTGGAGGGACGGGGTGGGTGGGTGGGGAAGGCCCGTTTTTCTTTCTTACCTGGCTCCAGATCCTGCCTATTTATCTGGGAAGGGCGAAAACAGCCTTTTCCACTCCCTTGGAGGCCCTACGGAGGCTGAAAGGGCCCATTTCCTGACTCCCGGTGGGACAGGAAGTGACGTTTTTTGCTGTCCCTGGCCTCCAAAGGCTCCTAGAGAGGCTCCTAGAGATTCCTAGAGAGGCTCCTAGAGATTCCTAGAGAGGTTCTTGAGGCTGGGGACAGCAAAAAACGTCACTTCCTGTCCTACCGGGAGTCAGGAAATGGGCCCTTTCAGCCTCCGTAGGGCCTCCAAGGGAGTGGGAAAGGCTTTTTTCGCTCTTCCCAGATAAATAGGCAGGATCTGGAGCCAGGTAAGAAAGAAAAACGGGCCTACCAGGCCCTCATGTGCCAGGAGTGGGGGGGAGGGGGTTGCACGTGCATGCGTGTGGGCACATGCGCGCATGACCCGCCCCCGCCCCCCCTCTCCTGGCACGCGATGGCAAAAAGGTTAGCCATCACTGCATTAGAGCTTCTTGTATTTTATGTTGAAAAAAATTGGAATGAGATTTGTTCTCTCTGTCCCATAGGAAGGCATGCCATTCTTTTTTTAAGTCATGTCCTTCCAGTGTAAGTAATCTTTTATTTCTCAGGTTAATCCATTCTTTAATCCAAACTAGAGTTGATGCCTGATAATAAAGTCGCCAGTCTGGGAGCCCTAAATCACCTCTGCTTCTACTGTCCTGAAGGTCTGATAATTTTATTCTTGCTTTTTCCTTCGCCCATATAAATTTTGTTGTAATTTGATTCAGTTCTATAAAAGATTTCTTATCTAATTTTATGGGAATAGTTAGGAAAAAATATAACAATTTTGGAAGAATATTCATTTTAATCATCGCAATCCGACCCAGTAAGGATAGGTTTAATATCCCCCATCTTTCCAAATCAATTTTAATTTGTTGCATAAGCTTTACGTAGTTGTCTTCTTTGATTGAAGAACATTTCGCTGTCAACCAAATTCCTAAGTATTTACCTTTTCTCACATTCTGTAATCCTAATTTCCCCTCTTTCCTGTTTCCTGTTTCCTCTTTCCTGTTGTATTGTTAAATTTTTGACTATCACTTTTGTTTTTGTCTTATTAATTTTAAGACCTGCTACTTCCCCATATTTTTTTATTTCCCGTAATAATATTGGTCCTGTTTCCTTTGGGTCTTCCAAAAAAAAGACCAAATCATCCGCAATTTATATTCTTCCGTTCTAATTTTCGTTCCTATAATCTCTGGGTTTGCTCTAATTTTCATCAATAGCGATTCTAAAGTCAAAGTAAAAAGCAGAGATGACAGTGGGCATCCCTGGCGGACTCCTTTCTTTATTTCAAATGTTTTTGTAATTTCTCTGTTTATTATTATATTTGCTTTTTGAGATGGATAAATTGCTTCAATCATTTGTTCAAATTTGTCACCGAATTTCATTTCTCTAATTTGACTAATCATATATTTCCAATTTAAATTATCAAATGCTTTTTGTGCATCCAGAAAAACAAGGGCAATTTGTTTTTGTAAAATTTTCCTGGTAAACCATCTGGTCCCAGGGTCTTATTATTTTTTTGTTTTTGAATCATTTCTTTTAGCTCTGCCAATGTTATTTCTCTATTTGGCAGCATTCTCTTTATCTTCCTCTATGATGGGCATCTTTTTCTCTTTTAAATAGTCATTTACTTTTTCTATCTCAGTTTCCTCCTGTGTATATAAATTCTCAAAATATTTTAATGCAATCCTTTTAATTTCTTCTTCCTTATTTTGTAAATCCCCTACCTTGTCCTGCAGTTAGTGTATTATTTTACTTTCCTTTTCTTTTCTTAATTTGTATGATAACTACCTCCCTGGCTTATTTGCATTCTCAAATTGGTATTGTTTTGCATATTTAATGTTTTTAACGTGATAGGTTTAATTTATGTTTTACTAATGTTAATTCTTCAATTAGTTGTACATCACCTGGCCTTATTTGAATTTTTTTTCTAGCTGTTCTAATTCTTTTACTAATATATCCTGCTGTTTAGATTTTTCCTTGTTTCTTTTTGCCATATATGCTACAGTTATTCCTCTTGTGTATGCTTTTATTGTGTTCCATAGGTTCTGCAAAGAAATGTGTTGTTTATTATTTACCTCTAGAAATAAGGTCAGTTCCTGATTAATCTTTCGTATGTATTCCTTCTCTTGTAGTATCTGTGGGTTTAATGTCCATCTTCTTATTTTCTTTTTTTGACCTTTCCATATTATTTTCAGGGGGTTATGATCTGCCAAAGTGTTTGGAAAATCTCTACATTTTCTACTTCTTTACTTAGTTCTTTATTTGCCCATATCATATCTATTCTTGAGAAGGATTTATGCGGGTTGGAATAAAATATAAATTTTTCCTCTTTGGGGTTTAGTGTTCGCCATATATCATTCAGGTTTAATTCTTCCACCATATTGAAAAAAGATTTTGGTAGTACATTTCTTTTTTTCCTCTTTTTCTTCTCACTAATATAATCCTTTTTTCTATCTATTATCCCATTGTAGTCCCCCACAATACATATATTTTTATAACCTGTTTCAATTATTTTTCCGTGTATTTTTTTGTAAAATTCCCTCTGGTTTTTATTGGGAACATATATATTAACTAATAACATTTTAACTTCCCCCATTATTAGTCCCAATAATAATATTCTTCCCTTCGGATCTTCATATATTACACTTGTTTTTATTTCTTTTCTGACATATGTCACAACCCCTCTCTTTTTTCTCTCTCCCAGCGCAGCATATAAATTCCCCAACTTATTATATTCCAAGTATTTCTGATCCTGTTTTTTGATATGTGCCTCTTGGAGACATATAATGTCTACATTCTGTTTTGTTAATTTTGTAAGTATTTTTTTTCCTTTTCACCTGGTCATTCAATCAGTTTACATTTATTGACAGTAATTTAGTTTCTTTCTCTATTTTCTTAATTGTCTGCTGGTCTCTGGCTTTTGTTTGCTCTTGTAATTCTTTGTGGTCTGGTACTCGTACTCCTTTCTTCATTTCGATTCCCCTTCTTCTCCCTTGTGCTGCTTAGAGGGTCCATTGAATGGGTTAATCCTCATGTGACTGGCCAGAGACTGAGTAAGAATTTGTTTAAACATGCCTCCACTTCCTGTCTAGCCCCAGTTCCTTACTCAGTCCGGCCTTAGAGACATCTTTTTTTCCTCTAGCTCCTTCTTTGGACTCTCTAACCATCTCAAAGGGATTTATTTCTACCTTTCTGCCTTTTTAAGATTGTGGAGTGTGTGAAATCGTCTGCCAGCAAGCCGGTTGGGCTCAAACGTCGCTCAGCTGAGCCACAGCTTTGCCGATGGCTTTTTACAGCCGCATTTGGCCCGATCGTCTCAATTCCATGTGGACTCTTTTCTGGTTGCCGTGAGTGGTTGCGAGCACAGAGGAGGAAGTCCTTTTCATTGGCTTCGCACAGCAGAGATCGAGGGAACCCCTGTTTCATCGGGGCTCGGCTCTCCCTGGGATAGCCCTTTTGGCAGGCTCAATTTGGGAGCAGTTTCGTCTGCTCCGATTGCCTTGGCCTTTATATTGGCGTGCAGGGAGATGTTTTGTCAGTTCTTTTCCATTGTGTGCATGCTGCCTGGTGCCTTACAGGGCTGTGTTGTCGGCCCAGCACCATTTGGGGGTGTTTTCATCGTGTGAGGCATTTTTTCTGCCAGCCACACGCCATTTTGTTCTTACCTAGAGGCTTCCAGGAGCTGTTTTGTCAGCCCCAGGCCATTGTAAACACCTTCTCTACCAATTGAACTTATTTCAGGGCTCCAACCTTATCCTTTGTGCTCAGGCTGCCCCAGTTATACATACCAGCTATTGTTTTCTAGAGGCATTTTAATTGCAATTGCCCTTCTCTACTCTTATCGGTTGCAACCACTCAGCATTTCAAAATGGCTGACCGCAGTTGATCTCCATCTAGGAGGTCCAATTCTCCCTCTCAGCATAAGAGCAGATCTAAGACCAAGCATTCCACCAAGACTAAAACATCCACTGTGGCCTCTTCTGCTGCTGCAGAAAAGGATGCCAAGAGAAGGCATTTGGCTCTGAATAGGCAATTTGACAAAGCCAAACAGCAGGCAGACACCATTGCTCCACCTACCCACTGCCCCCCCCCACTGTGGCAGCTCCATCCACCTCTGCCTCGGGGCAGGACACCTCCCCTCAGGGTCACCAGGATACCTCTTCCTGGTCCCAAATGTTTCTACTGATGCACAGGACCAGGCCGTAATCAGGGAAGTCTTCCCTCAGGGAACAGATTCCACTATGGATTCACCCAGGCAACCACATGCCCCCAAACCATCTTCTACCTTCACTCCTACAGCAGCAGGGCTCCGCCCAGATGAGGGCCACACTTCTGCCATTCCCCAAGATATGGGTGATCTCATTGCACAAACAGTGGCTAGGGGCATTGATGCTGCCCTCAACCAAAGGGGTATTCTGGCTCCATCCTCTGCTTCCATTCCAGCACAAAGACCCTCCAGGGCCCCATCCCACCAGGACAGTGATTCTTCTCTAGCCATCCATTCTCCCTCCCCTTCTCACCACAGTGATCAATCACTGATGGATAAAGAGGAGGCCTTTAATTACAGCCTCTCTGGGGAGGAGGAGGAAACCTCATCAGATAGGCCCCGTTCCACAGGTCTTTTCCGGCATGAGTTGTTTAAGACCTTATTGCATAAGGCGAAAGCCACTGCTAATATGAGGGTCACATTGTCACGCACAGCGGAAGCTTCAGATCCTAGTGATTCTAACAAATTACTCTTTACAGAAGCTGTTACTGAACAGGAAGTTATCCCTTCACCCCAACTCTTCATTGACACCATTCAGTGTCAATGGGCTCAGCCTAGCTCCATAGCCACTCCCAGTGGCCTGGACAAAAAGTTGTACACAGTCGAACAGGAACTCGAAGACCTCGAGTTCCCGCAGTTGACATTCCCATGGCCAGCCTGACCTCGCCAAGCATCCTTCCATATGATACAGCCGAGGGTCTTTGCACAGAGGACAAACGGGCCAAGATTTCTACACGTAAGGCTCACCAGGTTGCCGCGTGGGCTATTAAATCTGCTACGGCGGCATCCTTCACCAGAACTTCTCTTATTTGGCTGCGCCAGATGCAGGCCAGAGGAT
The DNA here is from genome assembly GCA_012654045.1 of Ptyas mucosa. NCBI lineage: Eukaryota > Metazoa > Chordata > Lepidosauria > Squamata > Colubridae > Ptyas > Ptyas mucosa. Next base: position 2,634,682 of record WNWU01000125.1, read on the forward strand.
GTTCATCTACACCAGGACATCATCAAGATGATCGTCGCCACAGAATATGCTGCGGATGCGACTCTCAACTCTGCCAAATTTGCTTCATGCGCCCTAGCATCCAACATCACATTGAGACGTCTCCTCTGGCTGCGTCATTGGCAGGCAGACATGAGAACCAAATGGCGCCTGGCAGCGGCTCCCTTCAAGGGCGGTTCTCTCTTCGGTGAAGCCTTGGACCCGATCCTGGTGGAAGGTAGGGACAAGAGAAAGGTCCTCCCATTTGTGTCCAGACGCTCCGATAGACGGTCTACCTTCCCCTACAGTCCTCGGCAGTCCTTTCGGTCTTCTGACCCTGGGTACCAAACCCTGGCCCCCCAATGGCCGTTCAATCAGTTGGCCAACAGGTCCTATGACAGAGAGCGCCCTCGCCAGCCTCAATCCAAGCAACCCTTTCAAGGATCCACCTTTCGTCCCTATCATAGAAAATAGGGATTTCACTCTCCAGGGGCCCATTGGCGATCATCTCGCTGCTTTCTCGAACACCTGGCGCTCTACGACCACAGATGCCTGGGCCATTCAAATGGTCTCCCTTGAAGTCACATTGGAATTCTTTTCTGAACCCCCAAAGTGCTTCATTACCTGTTCCACATTCACTGACCCCTCCAAGAGAGCTCAAATGGAAGTCAAAATTCAGCACCTCCTGGCCATTCGGACCATTGAACCAGTCCCTCCGGAACATCTCGGTGCCAGCTTTTATTCGATTCTTTTCATGGTGCAGAAGAAGTCAGGGGGCTTCAGACACAGATACTTTCTGTCATCAATAGATCTCTGGAAGGCCTATCTCCACGTTCCCATCAGACCATCCCAAAGGAGATTCCTCAGATTCTGCTATGAGGGGAGCCATTTTCAATACAGAGCCATGCCCTTCGGACTTTCTTCCACCCCTCATATTTTCACCAAACTCCTGGATGTTGTGGCGGCTCATTTAAGAGCGTCACCGGTCAGATTGCAATGTTACCTGGATGACATTTTAATTCAATCTTCCTCATTCCAACAGGCAAAGAAAGATCTCCAGGTAACGATCATGGCCCTCCAGCAACACGGCTTCACCATGAGTTGGGAGAAGAGTCAGCTGACTCCTTCCACCAAACTGGTCCACATAGGGGCCTGCATCGACATGAAGTCTGGCCTAGTATTCCTGTCGCAGGAATGAAGAGACAACATCCTGGCCACGGTGCAACAGGTGAGGTCTCTAAGAAGGGCACCCTTACTATTGCTCTCTCAATTGCTGGGGCAAATGATTTCATACTTGGCAATCATCCCTTGGGTGCGGTTGTACTCACGACCTCTTCAGTGGTTTCTAATTTGCCAAGCCAAAAGGCGGGTATCAGCAACTCCAATACACAGATCAGAGTTCCCATGAAGGTCCTCAAATCCTTCAACTAGTGGACATCAGCAGCCCTGGCAAGGGGTTCTCTCTTCCACAAGCCTCAGCGTCTGATTCTCACCATGGATGCCAATCTGTTCGGTTGGCGTGCTCACTTAAACACCCAAATCACTCAGGAGCATCGGTCGGCCAAGGACCTTCTCAACAATGTCAATTGGCTGGAGTTGCGGGCCGCCCATCTCGCACTCCGCCACTTCCAACGCCAACTGTCGGGGCACCACATGCTTCTCCAGACAGACAACATCACAACAAAGGCCCATGTGAACCACCAAGGCGGCACATGTTCCAGGAGCTTAATGAACAAAGCTGCACAGCTGGGATTGTGGGCGGAGAAACATCTGCTCTCACTGCAAGCAGAACATGTATCAGGAACCTCCAAATCCCAAGCGGACTGGCTGAGCAGAACTACCATCGATCAGGTGGAGTGGCAATTACACCCCACTCTCTTTCTGCAAATTGCATCATGCTTTGGCCATCCTCAGATGGACCTTTTCGCCAGTCCGGAGAACGCTCAGGTTCCTCACTTCCTCACCAGGTTCTGGACACCGGGGACCAAGGAGACCAACGTCCTCTGCTGCAAATGGCCTCCGGGCCTCCTTTACGCCTTTCCCCCGATACCCCTGATACCGAGGGTCATGTGGAAAATCTTGGAGAGGGTGCAGAGGTCATCTTAGTCTCCCCATATTGGCCCCGACGGGCATGGTTTGCGTACCTCAAGGGTCTTTCAATCAAGCACCCATGGAGGATACCTCCTGATCAGATCTCCCTTTGCCAGGGGGCCGTTTACCATCAGGACCCCCAGTGGTTCCAGTTAGCTGCTTGGCACTTGAAAGGGAGATCTTGAAGAGGGACCACTTCTCGTCCAGGGTTATAACCACCTTCCTCGCTTCACGCAGAGGATCCACCACCTGCATATACGACGCAACTTGGTCTTCCTTTCATCGCTGGTGTGTCTCTTCAGAGATTGACCCCATGCAAGCGTCCAACCCGCAGGTGCTGGACTGCCTTCAAGCAGGTCTGGAAGCCGGTCTAGCAGTCAACACCCTACAACGACAAGTCGTGGCATTGGCAACCGTCCTCCCCAGCAAGGATCAGGGCACCCTGTCTCAGCACCCACGAATTTGCTGTTTTCTACAGGGAGCTTCCAACCTTCGCCCTCCACCTGTTCACAGGTATCCCTCTTGGGATCTTTGTCTCGTCCTTCAGGCCCTAATGGAATCATCTTTTGAACCGCTGTCCTCTGCCAGCCTCAAAATTCTGACCTTCAAGGTCACCTTCCTCATCACTGTCACCTCAGCTCGCAGGGTGTCAGAGTTGGCGGCCCTTTCTATGCGCAAGGACTTGTGCATATTTCATTTGGACCGGGTCGTTTTGAGAACGGATCCCACCTTCCTCCCAAAAATCAACACCTGGTTTCACAGGGCACAAGAGATTGTGTTATCTGACTTTTGTCCCAGACCCTCTCATCCCAACGAACGACGTTGGCACACTCTGGACATTTGCAGGGCCTTGAAAAAGTATATTACCAGAACAGCTCCATTTCGTAAATCTGAATCTTGAAGGTGTCTTAAAGCCTGCATCTCCATGGCATCTCCTACGAACGAAAGAACAACATTTCTCCTGGCTGCATCACGGCACACTCAACGCGTAGTGTGGCCACCACAGCCGCCTGGGCCACCCAGGCTCCTCTTCTCGAGATCTGCAGGGCAGCTACTTGGGCTTCACCAACACCCTTCATTCGCAATTACAAATTAGACAAGTTTGCATCAACCGAAGCTGCCTTCAGCCGCAGAGTATTCCAGCAGGTCCTTCCTCAGGAGGGTCTGTTTGACTCTACTTCCCCCCACCCCCAGGGATATTTAGCTTGGGTATATCTCATTCAATGGACTCTCTAAGCAGCGCAGGGGAGAAGGAACATTGGACTTACCTGAAGGTTCTTTCTCCTTGTGCTGCGTGAGAGTCCATACCCTCCCTTTTTTGGGGGGGATCACGAACTTCTATTAACTCCTTTTCCGTTCAAGTTTCTGTTTCTTCAGATCCAGACTTCGTTACATGAACTGGAGCTAGACAGGAAGTGGAGGCGTGTTTAAACAAATTCTTACTCAGTCTCTGGCCAGTCACATGAGGATTAACCCATTCAATGGACTCTCACGCAGTGCAAGGAGAAAGAACCTTCAGGTAAGTCCAATGTTCCTTTATTTTGGCTCCTTCTTCCAACATCTTCGTCCCCAGATTCTTGTCTTTCTTCTTCTAAACTGGGTAGTTCCAATCTCTCTTTACTGCTTGAATCTTCCTCCATCCCCATCAGTTGATCAGTTCTTGGGCTTTATCTAGATCATCAATTTTAATTCATTTGCCCTGCCAGGTTACTGACATTCCCTCTGGAATGGTCCACCAAAATAATATTTTTCTTCTGTTTAGTAGAGATGCTAAGAACCGGTAATCCTCCCTTTGTTCTCTGATCCGCCTGGGGACTTGCTTCAATGTTATTATCTCTCTTTCATGATAAATCATTGGTTCATCTCTTGTGATTTTATAAATAATATCTCACATGTTTTTGCATGCAAATCTGATATGTACTTCCCTTGATAAATGGTGACGCTTTGCATAATTGGTTTGAACTCTGTACAATTCGTCCATCTTGTTTATAATCTCTTTTTTATCTCTCTGGAGGGCTTCCGCAATCAGTCCCGCCATTATCTCTCCTAGGTCATCTTTTTTGTTTCCTCCACATTTTGAAATCTCAGGTAAAAAGAGGCTCGATCCATTTCCAAATGCATTAATGAGCTTTCCAAGTCTTTGTTTATCACCATCATTTTTTGGTCTATCTGCTCTAATTTTTTTTCAGTTTTTCAGTTTTTATTTCCACGGACCTAATTTTTTGCTCATTCTTTTGTATCTCCTCTTGAATTAAATCCATTTTGTTGTCTAAATTATGTATGTCAGATTTCAATTCTCCATGGTTTTTCATCATCGTCTCCTGAAGTTTCATCATAGTTTCCTGAATCATTACGAGAGTAGTCTGCATCGTTTGAGAAGTCAAATTGGAGCTTGATTTTTCTGTAGGCAGCATTCCTTCTATTGTTCTCTCAGTTGATAGGGAAGCCATTGCCACCGTTGGGTTTGATGCCGCCTTTTCCCCTATTCTCAGGGAATACTGGTGATACTTGTCATTTCTTTTAGAATCTTACTTTGTTCTCCTAAAAAAATTTTTTTATTGAAAAAGTTTTAAAAGTTTTACATACATTTTCTCCCCCCCCTCCCCAACCACCACCCCGACTTCCCAGAGCAAGTACAAAATAAAATACAGCTTAAATTCTCTAAATTAAACTCCATTTCACACTTATTATAATCATGATCATTAAACAAATAGATAAAAGGAAAGCAAGTCTTTTTTCTCCTTATTCCATCTAATTCAACAAAATTATCTCCATTTATAATTACAGCAATTAAAACAATTAAGTATTATCTAATCAAACCTATCATTACTCAATTTGGCTAATTGTTACTTAACAAATTATTAGGTCTATACAATTTAACAAAATATTTTATAACTTCTTTCATTTAAAACAAAACAACAACAACAACAACAACAACAAAAAGGAAACCCTCACTCAAAAAACCCCAGATTTAAAAAAAAATTACTATATAAACTCTTCCGTCCTTCACTTTTAAACCGTCAAGGTCCAATTATAATTAAAACACTTAATAAGAAATAATATTAACAATAATTTTTTAATTAATAATCAAGCCTCTTATATCAATACATATTAAGAAATCAACTAAGAACATCATTTAAGAACTTTATCAATCATTTAAATTCTTCATACTAGATTGAACCAATTGCTAATCTTCTTGTCTTCACATCTTCCAACAGCATATAAGATATCTTCATTTACGTCTACCCACCTAAATAAAAATTGCTTCTGTATATATATAAAAAAAAACCCCGAGTGACTTTGTAATTATAATTATATTTGAAATGATATCCATCAAATCCAGTCAAAAATTAGATTAATAAATTCATCAGACATATTAGGGAAACCACCAGATCAACTGCAATTGCCCTAGGTCCATAGTCCTTTTGCCTTATATTCATTACCATCAAGCAGGAAACTTCAATTTGCTATATTCAGTAGAACTTCTGCAATTGCAATTAAGTCCAAATTTGTTGCAGTCCTTAATAAAATAATCCAAATCATTCAAGTTAGGGCATATTTCACAACCCAATACACCAGCATTGCTGTGATCTGTTTATTCTTCTCAAATATTCCAATACAGCTGTAGGTTGCCTCCTCATCGTCGCTCATCGCTTAGTTAACTGGCATTAAACTGCTGTCTGTTTTTTTTTCCCTTTTTCCAAAAAATTCAAAATCTTTAAACAGTTAAACAATACTTTTTAAGGACCATCATCTCATCAAGCAGGGTTATTTTCCATTTCTCCAGTCTTTCTTCTTTTCCTTTTTACAAACTTTCTTCTTAACTTTGATCCCTCTGCCTTTTTTAACTCCAGTAAAATTTTGCGGTTTTTGGGATTGCATATTATAAAATTTTTGCAGAAATGTAGCTTCTTCTGGAAACAACTCTTTAAGTGCAGATTGAGTTTTATAAAAAAAAAATTCGTGGAACCAAAATTTCATCAACTTCCAACACTTCTTGCTCCTTATTTTGCACAGCATTCATCTTTCTCTCCTCAATAAAATCTGCTATAATCTGTTGTTGTTTTTTTGCATCTCCCAACTCTTCATTCAATCCCCCACTGCTAGATTGCAACTCAGTATTTCCATGTATTTCATTGTTTCCAGCTTGAGAAGCTTGAAATATAGTATCAATTCTTTTCAATAAAGCAGAGGTAATTGAACTCAAAGCTTCCTCAAAATCAGACCATTGAGGGTTAAATAACCCTCCTTTGCTTTCTTTGTTTTCAAAAAGCCCAGCCATCTTGCCCCCCTTCTTCCTTCCCTTCCAGAAGGACAGAAAAAAAAGGGGGGAAGAAAAAAGAAAAAAAGAGTTTCAAGAAGAAAAAAAAGGGATCCTTTACAATTTGTAATTTGTATTGCTGCTTCAATTATTATTATTCCTTTCTTGTTACATCTTGTTACATCCACTTTTCAAAAAGGAGTTTTACATTTCAAACAGGGGCTTGTCAATAATTACTTTTAGCTTTCACTTCTTCATGCCCCGTTAAAACTCAAACGCCATCTTGCTTTCACTTTCAGCTTAGGAAGAATCTTTTAAAGAAAGTAAATCTTTGGAGTTAAAAGGAAAAAAAAATACTTGCTGTTTCATTCATACTGCTTGTGCTCCGCCAGCTTGAGACAAAGAATATCTGTTTAAAGTTGGTGCTGGGACGACATCTAGCTCTGCAAAGCAGAGGCATCCAGGGTCCGGAGTACTGACAGGCTTAGCGGGGAGCTCTCATCTTCAAGCACCAGATTATGGGTGAAATCTGGCACTTTCAGGGAGCTCTACCCCACCCGTCTACTCACTTTCCCCCCTCATACCAGGGGGAAAGTTTTCAAACCGCAAGACAGCCGATAGTCGCTGTTCTTGCAGTTCTACGAAGCCCTGGGCTGGCGCTTCAAAAAGAAGCGTCCGGCAATGTCGCAGTCCCACCGGACGTCTGTTCTCCTAAAATTTTATAAAACTTTTTCCCATATTACCATCCACTATTTTTATCACTAATAATAATACTTTCTTTTATCCCTCTAAGTTAATTTTCTTATAGTTAAGTTCCTTTCCCTATATCTATTTTTGGCTTGGCCACTTTTATATTACTTTTGGCTTTCTCAATATCTTTTCCCTTTACCTATCAATATTGTAGCGTTTACTTCTTTCACATTTTGTTTTTTCTAGGCTCTAGATTTCAGTTTCTATTTTTGTTGGTTATCTACCCAAAAAAATTTATAAGAGTTTACAACTGTAAGTCAATCATAAAGGCATACAATACAATATGGTATAATCATATATCACTCCAGATAGATATTAATATTAACTTAAATATCTTAATTTATAATAAATATTAATTATAGATAGTTCTATGCTAAATATAATACCTTCAATACAATCTAATTAATCCTAAACTACTATCTATCTCAGTAGGCATACAATACAATACAGTATAATCATATATCACTCCAAATAGGTCTTAATATTAACTTAAATATCTTAATTTACAATAAATATTAATTATAAATAGTTCTATGCTAAATATGATACCTTCAGTACAATCTGATTAATCTTAAACTACTATCTATGTCAATATTTCATTGTGTACTTGTAAATGCTGATCTACCACAAAAATTGCAGGCACATCACTATTCAGAAAATATCCCATTGCCAAAATGTTAATCACAGATTATAATGTAACAATATGACAATCTATTTTCTATTTCACTCAGGATAAGTCCTCTCCTTTAACTTTTTTTAAAAAATTCTTTTAGTTTAGTTTCCCAATGTTTTATTGTATCTGGATTTCTCAATTTTTACAGTTCTTTTTTCCCTTTCTTCTCCTCGCCACTCTCTCTCCGTCTTCTCACGGTCTCTTTCAAGCGTTTTTAACTTTGTAACTATTTAAATAAAGATCGTTTCCGTCGTTCTGCTTTCACTTTTCGTTATAAATCCTTGTTTTCCTCCACCAGGCACCGTTCTCAACTTGTTTATTCACACCTCCGTTTAATCTTTTGGTCGTTTCTAAGCTTCCTTCCTTGTCTCTCATGCTTTCTCTAATCACTTGATCTCCGTCCATCTTAATCGTCTTTCGTCACCCCCTTTCTTTTTTCTTATCAAATTTCGACGTATGAGTTCTCTTTTTTCTCTTCTCTTACTCTTCCTCCATTATCTTACACTTATTCGCTCTCCCTCTCCCCCTTACAGTCGGCTTTAGATCTTCCTTTCTGTTTTTCCTGATCCTCTCTCGGCATTTACTTTCACTCATTTCTTTAATTCGCCGCTAGTTTCCTGCTCTCTATAATTTGCCAAATACCTTGCTTTGTTCACTTTGACAGTTCCAATTGTTATGGATATGGGAGTCTCTCACCAGTGTAAATGAGCACAGTCTGCTGATTAAATTTCCTCTTCCAATTCTATCGTGTGCTGTCACAGCCTCGGGTCCGCCATGTCAAGATGAGATGACAGGACACATTCACACAAGGTTAAAGAGAGTTTCCCTCATTCCAGCAGGCAGTTGCATAACACCTCGCTGACCTTTGGGCTTCCCCTCTGCTTCGTGTAGCTCTCCAAGCCTTCAACACGCCTTGGAAGGGTGCCCCAACATGAAAGAAACAGAGTCATTTGGAAATTATACTTCTCTTGATCATACTTCTCTGTTTAAAACTGGAATTGCTTTTTAGCAATTGCTACATCACACTGTTTGAGCTCATTTAACTTGATATCTATGGCTATTTCAATAGATTTTTTCCTACAAATTCTTGTATCACAATAGAATCCACTAGCTATTCTTTTGATTTTTCTTTCATAAATGAAGAACTTTACATTTGTCCCTGCTAAATTTCATTATATTATTCTGAACCCACTTTTTTCACTGATTAAGAATATTTCACTGATTAAGAACAGTTTTTGCGCATGCCCGAAGATGGTGGTTTGTGGCTGAGGCTCCCGATGCCTGGGGTAATGTAGGGCCTTTCTGGACTCCTACAGGGCCTAATTTTCCATCTGTAAGCCCTTGGCCCAGCAAGAGAATAATGAGGACAGCCCGTTGTGAACTTTTCGGCTGTCCTGAGTCATCTGTGTAGCCATTTGGAGCCGAAGAGTGCCGCGAGATTATGGCAACACTGACGGGAGACTCGAATATGGCCGGGCGGTGCTTTTTGCCTTGGCATCTCCCCAGCGTTCCCCCTGTGATGGCCAGAATGGGGGTGGGGATGCGGTGGTGATGGCGATGCATTGGAGCATCACTGCCCCCCCTGGAAAAGCTTGTGGTGACCAGCAGCGGTGGCGACGTGGCTGGGGCGGCGTTTTTTTTTCACCCCGGCGTCCCCCCAGTGAAGGCCGGAACGAGGGTGGGGGTGCAGTGGCAATGGCAGTGTGTCCGAGCATCGCTGGGCGCCCCCCCCAAAAAAGCTCGGGGCTACCAGCAGTGGCGGCGACGTTGGGCTGCGGTGGCAGTGAGTGAAATGGCAGCCGCTGGGGCAATGCCGAGGGAAGTCAGCAAGGCCCTGGCTGAATCTTTTCGAATTCAGACTCTTTCAAACTTGGTCTATTGTCAGCTGTGGAGGAGAACTATTTATCTGGAGTTGCCCGGTTGGTGGTTTCTTGAAGATCTGGGAATTAAGGGAGGGAGAAGAGCTGGGGGAGACTGGGGGAGCTGGGAAGAGCTGGAAGATGGCGTGGATTGATCTGCCCCCCCCTCCTCTTGGCTCATCTCCACCCACCCACCCCCCTTTCTTTCCCCCCTTTTTCTTCTCCGCTGCGGCCTGGTTGTGGGCGCAGCCTGGATTACTACCTCCCCGACCAGACCCTTCTTGCACCTGGACTTAATAGCCCCTTATATGCCCACAGCTGACCCCCGGTTCCAGCTATACCATCGGCCCTATTTATACTGACACTGACATTTATAATACCTTGCTGTGAGGAGAGGTGTAAGCCTGTGTGTGGGCACCGAAGGAGTCACTTCTGTTGCAGCTGCCACTGTATAAGACCTGCTGACACCGGCCACTGTGAGAGGATGACCAGGTCATTGCTTTCCTGGGACAGCTGCCTGAGACCCCTCTCCACTGTCGTGAGAGGACAGTGGAGTCCGGTTTGACCCGTGCCAAAATGGTGGACTCTCTCTCCTGGACTCTTTCTTTTAACCATCACTATGGAATCCTTGGCCTCTTTCCATCTTCCCCAGACAGACTTTGGGACCTTAGGATGTATTAATCCCCTGAACTCTTCACGCTGCAAGACTCCCCCCTCTCGCAGGCCTGGCTCTCCATGTTATCGAGGGCCTATCTTGATGATGGGTTTTGGAGCCCCGAGAGATGGCATGCAGCAAAGAGGGGGTTGAGGGGTTTTTTATTCAAATTTTTAAGGGGACCCGGGAGGAGGGGTGGGGTTAACGATTTTTTAAGGGGAACCGGGAGGAAGACCAAGGGGTTTGGGGGGGAGAACCCACTAAGGTTGGAGCCGAGCCCGGCACAGGGGGACGGTTTGGAGGGCACAAGACAAGGGATTGGGGAAGGGCCGGAAGGCCATCCGGAGGAGGAATTTTCCATCAGCACAGTGAATGGGAGGGGCAGATACGGCGGGAGCAGGGGACCACATCATGTGCCAGGGGCGCGCACTTGCTGTTTGAGAGCAATTGCGCGCCCCGGTCCCCAAGACTCCTCTCAGATACTAGGTGGCTCAGATACTCAGGACCTGGGCCTCCGGCTGATGCTATGCAATGCTAGGTCCGTGATAAATAAGGCCCCCCTCATCCATGATCTTATACAGGAGGGGGGAGCGGACCTGGCAGGTATTACTGAGACCTGGTTGGGCCCGGAGGGAGGGGTCCCCCTGGTCGAGATGTGTCCACCAGGCTTCAGAGCGTTCCTTCAGCCAAGGGCCCAGGGGAGGGGCAGGTGGTGGTGGTTATTATTAAAGAAGGTCTTGGTCCAAGGGAAACCACTGTGCCACAGATTGCCGGATGTGAATCCCTCTTTGTGAGATGGGATCATGGGGCTCAGATGGGCCTGTTGCTCACGTACCTGGCTTCCTGCCGCGTGGCAACGGCCCTGCCCGAGCTACTCGACATGATAGCCATGGTGGCAGTTGATACACCCAGGCTTATGGTCATGGGTGATTTCAATCTGCCATCCGTTGGTGAAACGCCTAGATGGCTCGGGAGTTCATGGCTTCCATGACGGCCATGGACCTGACCCAGTTAGTTCATGGCCCCACCCGCAGGGGGGTCACACTCTGGACTTGATTTTTGTCTCTGGCCAGTGGTTGAGTGGTCTTGTTATAGGGGATATAGACATGGAACCCTTGTCATGGTCACACCACTTGCTCCTTCGCCTAGACCTTTGAACCACTACACCCCACCACAGGGAGGCGGAGCCTACAAGATGGGTCCACCCCAGGCGCCTGATGGATTCTGATAGATTCCAGATGGAGCTTGGGCCATTTCCCGAGGTTCTAGCACATGACTCGGTCAAAGACCTGGTGGCGGCCTGGGATCGGGCCACTAGTGGGGCCTTGAATCGAGTCATGCCTTTGCGGCCTCTGACCCGGTGCCGATCCCTCACAGCTCCTTGGTTTATTGAGGAGCTGAGGAAGATGAAGCGCCGGAAAAGACGCCTAGAGAGCGGTTGGAGGGCCAGTCTCGCCGAATCTGATCGAACACTGGTAAGGTCGCATATTAAGACCTACCTAGTGGCAATAAAAGCGGCAAAGTTTAACTACTTTTTTGCTCTTATTGCATCATCAGAGAATCGTCCGGCGGCCCTGCTTAGGATGACCCACTCCCTGCTTCAACCGGGAGTGCAGGAGGACCCCCTGGAGGGCAAGGCTGAGGATTTCGGACGATATCTGTATGACAAATCGCTCAGATCCGGGAGGATTTGGACTCTGACTGGGTAGATCCGGGTAGGGTGATGAGGAAGAGTCTTGAGAATGTTATCTGGGAAGAGTTTGACTCTGAGACTCTGGATGATGTGGACAGGATTTTGGGGAGACTTAATGCGGCCACATGTTTACTGGACCCGTGTCCCTCCTGGTTAGTACTGGCTTCCTGGGAGGTTACACGAGGCTGGCTCCAGGGAATTACCAACGCTTCACTGAGTGAGGGTCACTTCCCCACTACCTTGAAAGAGGCGGTGGTGAGGCCTCTCCTCAAGAAGCCCTCCTTGGACCCGGCAGTACTGGCTAACTACCGTCCTGTCTCCAACCTTCGCTTTGTGACGAAGGTTGTTGAGAGTGTGGTCGCACGACAGTTTCCACAATTCCTGGAGGAAACGTCTGATCTAGATCCGTTCCAGTCAAGTTTCAGGCCTGGGCACAGCACGGAAACGGCCTTGGTCGCATTGGTCGATGATCTCTGGAGGGCTCGGACAGGGGTTGTTCCTCTGTTCTGGTCCTATTAGATCTCTCAGCGGCTTTTGATACCATCGACCATGGTATCATGCTGCACCGGTTGGAAGAGTTAGGGATGGGGGGGGGGCACTGTGTTACGGTGGTTCTCCTCCTTTCTCTCCGACCGGTCGCAGTTCGTGTTGACAGGGGGGCAGAGGTCGACCTCGAGGCCTCTCATTTGTGGAGTGCCGCAGGGGTCGGTTCTCTTGCCCCTTTTGTTCAACATTTATGTGAAGCTGCTGGGTGAGATCATCCGTGGCTTTGGGATGAGATACCACCAGTACGCTGATGACACCCAGCTGTACATCTCCACCTCGGACCACCCCAGTGATGCCCTTGATGTGATGTCCCAGTGCCTGGAGGCTGTGCGGATCTGGATGGGGAGGAACAAGCTCAAGCTCAACCCTTCCAAGACTGAGTGGCTGTAGTTCCCGGCATCCCGATATAGTCAGCTGACTCCATCGCTGACTATTGGGGGCGAGTCTTTGGCCCCCGCGGAGAGGGCGCGCAATCTGGGTGGTCCTCCTGGATACGCAGCTGTCCTTGGAGGAACATCTGATGGCTGTAGCCAGGGGGACCTTTTTGTCAGGTTCACTTGATTCGCCAGTTGCGCCCCTTTCTTGATCGGGATTCCATGTGCACAGTCACTCACACCCTCGTCACCTCTCGCCTGGACTACTGCAACGCTCTCTACATGGGGCTCCCCTTGAGGAGCACCCGGAGGCTCCAACTGGTCCAGAATGCGGCCGCGCGGGTAATTACAGGAGCTGCATGGCGCTCCCACATAACAACGCTCCTGCGCGACCTGCACTGGCTCCCGGTGGTCTTCTGGGTGCACTTCAAGGTGTTGGTCACCACCTTTAAAGCGCTCCCTGGCATAGGAGCTAGCTACCTTCGAGACCGCCTTCTGCCACCAACGACCTCCCATCGACCCGTGCGCTCCCACAAAGAGGGCCTCCTCAGGGTGCCATCAGCCAAACAATGTAGGCTGGCGATCCCCAGGGGGAGGGCCTTCTCTGTGGGGGCTCCTACCCTCTGGAATCAACTGCCCCCAGAGATAAGGAGAATCCAAGACCTCCGTGCCTTCCGCCGTGCCCTTAAAACTTTCTTCTTCCAGCAAGCCGGGCTGGTTTAACAAATCCTTTTAAATAATTTTAATTGGTTTGTCTTTTTAAATTCGGGGCCAAACAGAGATATTTCTTTTAATTTTAATTTTTTTAATTTTTTTGTTTTTAATGTTTGTATTGTATGTTTTTATTTGGCTGTACACCGCCCTGAGTCCCCAGGGAGAAGGGGGGTGGGTAAATAAATAAATAAATAAATAAATAAATAAATAAATAATTTCCAATTGTTTTCCTGTATTCTGTGACATGAGGCATCTAACCCAGTTTTGTGTCATCTGATAAATATTCTTTTTATCTTTTCATCTAATCCAGGGGTGTCAAACTCGATTTCATTGAGGGCCACATCAGGGTTGTGTTTAGAGGGCCATGGTGGGCCATGGTGGGCATGGCCATAGAGGGCATTACACAGGAGTTTTATCGGGGGGGGCACCTATGGTGGCGAAGTGCTAAGGCAGGACTTCCCTCAGACTCATAATACCTTCCTTCCTTCCTTTTCTTCTTTTTCCTTCCCTCTTCATTTTAATTTCTTCTTCCTTCCCCTCTTTCCTTATTTTTCCTTCCTTGCTTTCTTCTTTTTCTTTTCCTTTGTCTTTACTCTTTCCCTTTCTACTTTTCTGCCCCTTCTTGCATGGTCAAATGCAAAAGACGAAACATTTCTCCTTTTGCTTTGTTTTTAGTTTTGATAGTGCTCTGCCAACCAAAATGTGGGCAGGCGGTCAATGCTAATAGATTTGAAATAAGAATGAACGAAAAGTCAGCTTGCTCACGGTTTGGCTCTTTCCTCAAGAAAAGAGTTAATAGAAGTCAACTCCATTGATGAGCAGGAAAACAGAAAGCAAGTGTGGCAATTTAATTTTAGTTGAATTATGTGTGTAAAAGCTGGGGAGGAAGATAATGAGCTCAGTAATATGACTAACAGCTTCAAGGATGAGGGTGCAAGTTCAGAAAGTAGTCATAAAGACCTCAAGGGGTAAAAAATCAGTGCCTGCTTGGGTTGACATTAGTTGAAAAAGCAGATTGGGACTACCAAATACAGAGAGAGACACACAGAGAGAAAAAGAAAGAGAGGCAGAATCTAAGTCAACATAGGACTCTAGAAACCTCAGCCAAGCCACCAGTCCCTTTTCTGTGACAAGTAGAATCTGTTAAAATGAAGGACATATTTAATTACTTCTCTGGGGAATATAAACAGAAAGGGGAGGGGGCAGTGGTGAAATCCTCCGTGGTTTGCCACTGGTTTGCTGCATGTGCAGTGCACACCAAACTCAAGTTGTGCACGCATGCGCACTGAGTGCCAAACACATGCTGAGTGCGCATGCGCAGTGTGCACCAAACGCACGTGCATGCACAGTGCACACCAAACGCATGCTTTGTGTGTAAAAAGGACACTTAACAAGGTAAGTAGAACAGCAAGGGGGGAAACAGCTGTGCTATGCTATGTAGATTTAAATATTTAAATATAAATTGCGCTGCACAGCTGATTGTCGGAAATACCAGTTCGGACCAACCAGTAGCTTTTTTATACTACCAGTTCGCCAAACCAGTAGCTTTTATTACTACTGGTTTGCCCGAACCGGTGCGAACCAGTAGGATTTCACCACTGGGATGGGAGTGGGGATATGATTTTCTGAATAGTCTCAGAAAGAAGAGAAAAAATGAGTTTGTTTGTTTATTAGATTTCTATACCGCCTTTCTCCTGAAGGACTCAGGGCAGTGTACAGCCATATTAAAAACACATAGATTTATAAAATTTAAAACCAATTAAAATCGAATATATAAAATTTGGTCTGCAAATTAAAAGCACCCGTACACCCATTTAAAATTCGTATTAGGCCAGTCCGGCTTGCTGGAACAAAAGGGTCTTAAGGGCGTGGCGATTTTGTCATACAGATATCGTCCGAAATCCTCAGCCCTGCCCTCCAGGGGGTCCTCCCGCAATCCCGGTACGCCATCAGAGCTAAGATGAAGCTCTAGGGGCAGCTCATTCCAGAGGGCTGGTGCCCTCATCAGTTAAGATCCTCAGCATAGAATTTAGACAATTTGAAAATTTATGCCAGCCCGGCATGGTGAGACAGAAAGGTCTTCAGGGCACGATGGAAAGTACGGAGATCTGGGATCATTCGTATCCGTGGGGGTATCCTGTTCCAAAGGGCAGGTGCCCCCACAGAGAAGGTTCTCCCCCTGGGTGTCGCCAGTCGGCATTGTTTGGCCGACGGTACCCTGAGGAGCCCCTCTCTGTGGGAGCGTATTGGCCGGTGGGAGGTTGTTGATGGCAGAAGGCGGTCTCGTATATACCCCGGTCCTAAGCCATGGAGTGCTTTAAAGGTGGTGACCAACACCTTGAATCGTACCCAGAAGACCACCGAGAGTCAGTACAGCTCGCACAGGAGGGGTGTTACATGGGTGCGCCGAGTCACACCCATAACCACCCACGCGGCCGCATTCTGGACCAGTTGGAGCCTCCGAGTGCTCTTCAAGGGGAGCCCCATGTAGAGAGCATTGTAGTAGTCCAGATGGGACGTGATGAGGGCATGAGTGACCATGCACAGGACATCCCAGTCCAGAAAGGGACGTAACTGGTGCATCAGGTGAACCCGATAGAAAGCTCCCCTAGCCATGGCCGTCATGTGATCTTCAAAAGACAGCCGTGCATCCAGGAGCCCTCTCTGAGGAGGCCAGAATCTCACCCCCAATAGTCAGCGATGGAATCAGCTGACTATACTGGGATGCCGGAAGCCACAGCCACTCAGTCTTGGAAGGGTTGAGTTTGAGCTTGTTTCTCCCCATCCAGATCCGCACAGCCTCCAGTCACTGGGACATCACATCAAGGGCATCATTTGGGTGGTCCGAGGTGGAGATGTACAGCTGAGTATCATCAGCGTACTGATGGAATCTCAACATTCTCAAGATCCCCCTCCATCACTCCATCCATATCTACCCAATCAGAGTCCAGACCTTCCCGAATCTGAGTGACTTTGTCATGCATGAATTGCACAAAATCCTCAGCCCTCCCCTGCAAGAGGTCTTCCCTCGCTCCCAGATGAAGGAGGGAGTGGGTCACCCTAAACAGGGCTGCTGGGCGATTCTCTGCAGACCCGATAAGAGCAGAAAAATAGTTAAATTTTGCCACTTTTATCGCCACTAGGTAGATCTTAATATGAGACTTCACCAGTGTTTAATCACATTCGGAGCAACTGGCCCTCCAACCGCTCTCCAGGCGTCTTTTCCGGCGCTTCATCTCTCTCAGCTCCTCGGAGAACCAGGGAGCCAGTTGAAATCATCACCGGGTCAGAGGCCCCAAAGGCACGACACGATCCAGAGCTCCAGCGGCCGCCCTATCCCAGGCGGCCACCAGCTCTTCAGTCGCGCTGTGAGCCAGAGCCTCAGGGAAGGGCCCAAGCTCCGTCAGGAACCTATCCGGGTCCATCAGGTGCCTGGGACGGAACCACCTGGTCAGTTCCGTCTCCCTGCGGCGAGATGTAGCTGTTCGAAAGTCCATGCAAAGGAGGGAGTGATCAGACCATGACAAGGGCTCGATGACTAAATCCCCTCTTTCCAGATCTCTCTGCCACTGACCAGAGACAAAAATCAGGTCCAGAGTGTGTCCCCTCATGTGAGTAGGGCCTTGAATTAATTGGGTCACGTCCAAGGCCGTCATGGAAGTCAAGAACTCCCGAGCCACCATGGATGTTTCGCCAACAAATGGCAGGTTGAAATCCCCCATAACCATAAGCCTGGGGGTATCAACCGCCACCCCAGCTATTACATCAGGCAGCTCAGGCAGGCCCGCTGCCACGCAGCAGGGAGCCAAGTACGTAATCAGCAGGCCCATCTGCACCGCACTACCCCACTTCACAAAGAGGGACTCACATCCGGCTATCTGAGGTACAGTGGTCTCCCTCAGACATAGACTTTCTTTAATAATAACCACCACCCCCACCACCCGCCCCTACCCTGGGTCCTCGGCTGATGAAATGCCCAGAAACCTGGTGGGCACATTTCAACCAGGGGCACCCCCCCCTTCTGGGCCCAACCAGGTTTCCGTAATACCCGCCACATCCGCTCCCCCCTCCTGAATAAGATCGTAAATGAGGGGGGCCTTATTTATCACGGATCTGGCGTTGCACAACAACAGCCGATGGCCCAGGCCCCGACAGTCTGTGCTACCTGGGGAACGAGTAAAGCCTTGGGGACCAGAGTGTGCAATCGCTCGAAGATAGCGAGAGCGCACTCCCATAACGTGATATGGCCCCCTGCTTCCACCATATCTGCCCCTCTCACCCACAGTACAGCTCATGCGGCCCTCGTAAGATCGAGTTCTAGCCCCCTCCCTGATGTCCAACCCTGCACCCCTAATGCCGCTGCCCTCTGCCGAACCCGGCCTTGACCCTTGGGGGTTCTCCCCCAATCCCACTCTGGTCATCCCTGAACCCCTTAAAATTTTAGTTAAGGATGCGTTTAAAAAACTCCTTAATCTCCTCTTTGACGCATGCCATCTCTTGGGGTTCCAAAACCCGTCATCAAGATAGGCCCTCAATAACATGGAGGGCCAAACCTGCGAGAGGGGGAATCTCGCAGCGCAAGAAGCTTGGACCTTGAGTACATCCAAAACTCTGGGATGATGGTAGAAAATGGCCAGGGAGTCCACAATGATAGTCCAAAAACATCCAGGAAGCAAGGCCAGATTAAACATGACCGGAAGAGTCTCCACTGCCCTCTCATGGCAGTGGATAGGAGTCATAGCATTCCAACCAACTGGGGGCAGACATCCAAACCACCCTCTCACGGTGGTTGGCCACACTGGTCATGAAAAGATGGAACATCCAAACCACCCTCTCACGGTGGTTGGCCACATTGGCAATGGAAAAGGTGGAACATCCCACCAGTGGTGAAGACACAGTACAGAACCAGCTCCGTCAGTCCTCCTGTAAACTGCCATTTTCCATACAGCCAGCGAGCAGGATGAAAAACAGAGCCAGGTCCCGAGACTCCGGAATAAGAAGGTCCACATTGTTCACAAAGGCGAGCGTATTAAAAAGGGAAAAAAGATGGAAACAGGTGGGGCCACCTCCATCAAGCAGGAACCAATAGGGTAGGGTGGCCATCCTCGAGCCTGTAGACTGGCCGAAAGTGGGGGGGGTATCCGAGGTGACAGGGTAGCCACCACTCTGTTGACCTGTCGACCCTCCTCCTCCCCAGATCTTCAACAGCCACTCCATGCCAAATCTTAGCCTCCAACGGTATTAATGGAGGGGGCCTCACCACAGGGACTAATCTTCGGGAGTTACCCCAACGGCCCTATAACAGTCCAAAAAGCTCCAGGATCTAAATTCCACAATGGAGGGTCTCCCGCCATTGTAATACCCCTCATCCACTGTTAGCACCCGACTTCCGGCTGTCCCACCGGCCAACTGTTGTCCTGCCGGCGCCGGCGCCGGCATCATCATGGGAGTTGAGAAGCAAGTCAAGAAAATCTGACTGTGGGACAACAAACAACAAATTCCAAGGGCTTCTTGAGCAAAGGTCACAGCAGGAGGATGCAGAGGAAACCCCAGAGGAAGAAAGAAAAGGAGACTCAGCCCAGAAAAGGCAGCCAAGGGAACTGCCCAAGCAAGGAAAGAACCCCTTCTGGTTATAGGAAAAAGGACAGGTGCAAACTAGAAAGTGCAGTGAAAAGTTGGGGTTAGAGAAAGGCTGAATGAGAGAAAGGAAAGAAATGCTGCTCAAGAGAAGATCATCTTGCCTTGATTAATTGTAGGCAAAATTCTGACAGACTAAAGCTGCCTAAAGTTGAGTCTGTGTAGCTTCAAGGATTCCTTCCGTTGTCCTCTCTGCCACTAAACCAGAAGTCTTCCAGTCCTCTCAATGAGTGAAGGAAAATTAGGGATCAAAATTTCCCAATTCAGAAACCTCTTGAACCTGCCAGTGCAAAGTATTCTATCATGTGCCCAATTTCACTGCCTTAAGAAATTGACCTTGGAAGAGGGATTTCCTTGCAACTGGAGTTTGTTATCCAGTCCACACTTTGTTTGTTTTTAACTGCTTTTCTCATTCCTATACCATCCATATTTCTTCTGTGACAGTGTGCTCTCTGCACCTTATATTTGGACTCTGTTCTCTTTGGCCACCTCCTTTTTTGAAAAAATACTTTCCTGACCAATTCTTTTTCTTCTGATTTCTGCCTGTGTTCCCAACTATTTTCTTTCCCAACTATTTTCCTGCAGCACTCCAGCAGCCAAAATGGGATGCCTCCCCACCACCTGTGCCCTGTTTTGGCTGTCAGGGTGGTGCAGGAGGCCACCCAGGCCCAAAACGGGGCTCAGGGGAGCAGGCCACTTGTGAGGAAAGTGCCCCATCCAGCTTCATCAGGCACACCTGGGGAATGAGACTTAAGGAGATGCCGTGGGAAGGGGCATTTGTCGGGAACAAATGCTGAGTTCCTGAAGTGTTGTGTGTGCTGCTATTTGAACTTGCCAAGAGTCCTTGCATTCCTTGTTAGCATTCTGGACTAATTATCTGGATCTTTTGCTTTGCTCTTGTTTTGCCAAATACATTTGGAATTTATTGCTGTGCAGCCTTGGTGCAGACAGCGCTGGGCTGGACTAAGTGCAGCCAGAGGCTACTTGATGTTTGTGTTGGAGTTTGTTATCACTCTGCTTTGGGACTTGCCAGAAATGTGGGAGCATTTGTGGAGATTTGGAGCAATAAAGGGGCAGTTTGAACTGCTAGCTGTTTGTGTTACAATATTTGTTTTTCTTTCTTTTTCGTAGGTTTTATGTGTATTTCTC
>WNWU01000125.1:2663116-2689770 GCA_012654045.1 Ptyas mucosa
TTCTATTCTATTCTATTCTATTCTATTCTATTCTATTCTATTCTATTCTATTCTATTCTATTCTATTCTATTCCACTATGAAAGGAATAGATGGGAGTCAAAATCACTAATGAAGGAATACCTGCGTTGCTCAGGTAAGATTATCCTCTTTTAGGCCTATCCATAGGTTTGAACTCACTTAGTCAAAATATAACAGGAGGCAATCTAATTTTTAGTCCATCCCTTGCAGATGGGAGTTATAAAACTGA
The DNA here is from genome assembly GCA_012654045.1 of Ptyas mucosa. Classification (NCBI taxonomy): domain Eukaryota; kingdom Metazoa; phylum Chordata; class Lepidosauria; order Squamata; family Colubridae; genus Ptyas; species Ptyas mucosa. The sequence goes on from WNWU01000125.1 coordinate 2,663,365, forward strand.
CCTCATCCCAGAATTGCTTCGGTATTTGGATATACTTGCTATAGGCCCATTGGAACAAATAAGGTTGCTTTTTGGTAATAAGCCAAGGCTGATAACCTGAATGTGGAGAGCTCTTCATCTCTTTTCCTTTGGTTTTTCAGAGATATGAAATAAAAAAGACTGGCTATTCAGGTAAAGGGGTTGAAAAGCAGTATTACCTGGCCTCCCAAACTCAACTAAGACTTTGAAATGTATTTTGTGTGAGGTGAAAGGAAAGATGGCACCAGTAGTAATTGAAATATAGTCTTGAGGAATACAGTCTTAAGAAACCCAAAAGTTGCCACTGAATAAAAATGCCATAGGAGTGTAATTGGTTGATAATCCAATGGTCAAAATACCATTATAAGATACCTTCACCATTTCAAACCAGGAAATACATGCCTAGGAAAAGAGGTGGAGAAGGTTAGAAAGAAGAGCATTCCATGAGTTCTGGTCTAGACAAGCGCATTCAAAGGCAAGGGGAAGAATTTTGAGCAGCATTACTTTAGGACAAGCCAGGGGTAATACTAAATGTGTAAGACCAGACACAGATCAGTTGAGTGAGATGGAACGAAGCAACCCTTATGTAATTCTTCGTGTTGATTCTATTTATATGAGATTTCAGTTCTTGCTTGTGATGCCTTGTTTTTTTGTACAGTTTTATGTACATGCAGGTGTAGCTTTTTCTAAAGGAGAAATCCTACAGCAGAGTAAAGAGTACCCAACTATTTTTGAATTGTGCCATTTGTTTAGGTACTGCCTCTTTCTCTCTTGCTAAGGTTGTATTGCTCTCAATGTGATGCATATCCCTTGCACTGGGAAAGCTTTGGGCCTAGGGCTCTCCCCTGGCACTGTGAGCACAATTGATTCCTTTGTAATCCTTTTTGTTTGGAGCCGTGAGCATGACACCTCGTGAGCCCGTTTTGTTCTCTTCCATTCCGTTGGTTTGCTGAGCTGTCAGATGACAAACACCACTGTAATTAGCCCTCCCAAAGCTTTACAATAAAAAATGTGAAAACCTTTCAGCTTGGCCTCATTTCTTATCTCTGCAGATCAACTGAGCTGTGTATTGGTTACATGTGTGTTGATGTTTTTTTCTTTTCTAAAAGCCAAATTATGTAGCATGGGATTTTTCTCCCCCTCCCCCCCATACTATGTCTATCTGTGTCTATTTGTTCGTGCATGCACACACCTGTGTATGTGCGTGTATGAGATAAATTTACAATATATATCTTTATATATATATCAGATGAATCAGCTTGGAATAGAATTAATTAAATTCACACAAGATGGATTCCTACAAATAAAAGCCATACAATATTTGTAATAGCACGTCTTGTAGTTACAGTATATGAAGTGAAAGTAATATTTAATGAATTTTGTTATATCTTTGTTAGATGGAAGATCCCTGACATCTTTCAAGATCAGATAAAACAACCAAATTCTTATACAGTACGTAGGTTATATTGTTGATGCTTAGAAAATCAAAGGAATTCGTTAGAGGCAAGTACCTCAGTACTCACATTAAGCCTTCATTACAGAGGTGGTATTCATCAGGTTCTGACCAGTTCTGGAGAACCAGTAATGGAAATTTTGAGTAGTTCAGAGAACTGGTAAATACCACCTCTGACTGGCCCTGCCTCCATCTATTTTCTGCCTCCTGAGTCCCAGCTGATCGGGAGGAAATGGGGATTTTGCAGTAACCTTCCCCTGGAGTGGGGAGGGAATGGAGATTTTACAGTATCCTTCCTCTGGAGTGGGGTGGGAATGGAGATTTTATAGTATCATTCCCCTGCCACACCCACCAAGCCATGCTATGCCCACCAAGCCACACCCACAGAACTGGTAGTAAAAAATTTTGAATACCATCACTGCTTCATTAGGTAGGCTAATAGTCAGCATTGAGAATTCCAGATACACATAGACACATATACAGATTATGACAGAGCAGAATTAAAGGTTGGAAGAATAACTTGTTCATTGTTTGGCATAAAACCACTTATTTGAGAATGGGCCAAAAAGACTTCCAATGGTTTTTTAAAAAATCATTCTAGTCAACAGTTCAATATCATTGGGACAATCTATTCTATTCATATTATTTATTATTTCAATGCTTTTTTCCTGCATGATATGGGACTGAGTGAAAAAAGTTTAGAGATGTTTGTTTGTTTGTTATTTGCTAGAAAGAAAATATAGGAAGTGCACAGGAGAGAAAAACAAGCAAAGCTATTGCCAAGTAAATAAAGGAAAAGAAAGACAAAACAGAATTATTAAATTATTCAGAATTTTACAATTTTAGAATGTACTTTCTATTATCTAATATACTACTCTTGAGGTCAATTATGATTGAAAGCATTATTAGCTGGGAAGAATCATACTTACAGATTTGGAAGGAACTTTAATCCATCTAGTCCAGTGATGGTGAATCTTTTAGCCATGATATATCAAAAATTTGGAAAAAGCCAAGCTTGACTCTGCTAGCATATCACACATACACCCCCCAAAAAAGAAACAATTCTCTCTCGCATCCCTGAACAGCAGCACTCAGTAGCAACCATCATAGCTGGACCTGAAGTAGACGCCCAGCCCTTGACTCCAGCCCTAGCACCACTGCTGCCACTCAAAAAAGCTACCTTGCACTATTGTCTTGTAGCAAGGATATATCACCCCCTCCTTCAAGTCAGGTAGGCCTACCCCTTCATTCAAGAATGTATTTACCACCATTTGTACCCAATCATATATCACCTCCAGAGTGAAATCAACCAACCAGGAAGGACAATACTATATAATGTATGTAATATGCAGAATAGGTAGTTGTGCTGAAAATGCCAAGAGTCCTGTCCATTTGCTTGATGGTGATGATTTGCATTCATACACTTGAGTCTCCTCAACTTTCTGTCCCATGTAATAGGACAGGAATCCTACTCCAACTAACTTATAATACCTGCCCAACCAGTGTCCAATTCAGAACAAATCCAAGGATGCCTAGAATACTAATCCCAGTAAACGTTAAATTGTTCTTCATGACCTTCCTTCCCTATAAGGGATCCAAATAATCTTAAGAAATCAACATATACCCATACAAACGGAAAAATAAATAGGTTTTGCTTCTCTTACCTCCAACAATTCAGGCTCAAACATATTTAGTCAAATTTAACTGTCAGATCCCTAAAAGTGATACTGCCATTCAAGTGGAGGAAGGGGAAGATTTGGATTCGATTTACTAGCATGGCTTGTGTCATCAGATATTTTACAACCTATATCCTGGCGCCAAGGAGTCCTGAGATTCCCTTTACCTGCAGGAATTTATATGATAGCCATGTGGGTTGTCTCACTTTAAAGGGTAGTGATGGGAATGCACGTTTGTTCGGGTTCTCAAAGGAAATAGTAAAGAAAACATCTTCACACTTGTGTATTGGCTAAAATCTGCATTCTGACTTAAAAGGAGGGGTCTCTACCACTTTAATCCTACTGCTTTGCCTAAGGGTATTCAGATTGTGCTTTAGCTGGATGGCTTTCACTACTGCTTAATAAAAGAATCCTTTTGAACAACTACGTTTCAAGAGTTCGTACTTTCTTAAGTTGGAAGGAGAGGCAATCCTTACAGAAAGCACAATCTGCAAAATGGTCAACCCAGAGAAGTAACCTTCACTCTACTGAGGGGACCTTGCAAACCATGTCTGAACAAAGCAGAGAGCTGGGAGAAACCGATTGCTGGGGGAAACCGATTGCCACCCAGTCAGATGCCTGTTTCGTGCACCCCATCGGTGAGGATTAGGCAACCCTGGAGAATCCTGAAAAGCCCCGCTGGTCAATTGGCATTGGGAAGAAAGATGGCTGGGATGAGAAAATCAGAGGAGTCACCCTCAACCGTGGCAACTGAAAACCGGGGTGGAAACTGGAACTAGAAGCCCTTACTGACCAGGGGGGACTGACCAAAGCACCCCTGAGGGAGGACTATCTGAAGAGGCATATAACCCAATTGGTGATGGAAACTTTGGGAAATCTCAACATCCAAAGGGAGCCAGGACAACAACCAAAGAGCGCGGAAAAGGCAGCTGTCGTAGATGAAGCCACGGGAGGCACCTCCCTTCTGGAGCCTGCCTATCAAGCAGAGGGTGCAGCAGCAGTGGGAGAAGACCCAGCAAACCCTTCCCCCCAGGCAGCACGCACACCGGCACCCATTCCCAATCAAACCCAGACTCCTCAACTGGAAAGAGAAACTCCCTCCTTGGGGTGAAGTTTGATGGGAATCCGCAGCAATTAGGATTCTTTGTAGCACACATGCTCACCTACATGCAAGAATATGGGCGTGATTTCCAAACCCAAGGCTCCCGAGTGCGAGTTGTGACCCTAGCCATAGAAGGTGCCACTGCCAGATGCATGGTGACCCTGCATAATGCCAACGCACCAGAACCGCGGGATTTTGACCGTTTCATGATGGCCCTCCAATGTCGCTTTGAGGACCCACTAGCGGATCGCAAAGCCCACAACCACATTAAGGTGGTGAAGAAAGGGCAACGGCCAGTAGCAGAGTATACTGAAGAATTTCGGAACCTCGCATGTTGTGTGCACTGGCCAGAAGCTATTTTGGTGAGCTGTTTCAAGGACGGGCTGAGTGATGATCTATACAATGCCTGTGTGGCCCGAGGTGCACCGAATCACTTACATGAATGGTATGTCACTGCCGAAGAAGCTGAGATCGATATGGCCAGAAACCAGTGTGAAGGAGATTCTGGGTTTGAATGGACTGTGGCCCAATACGCACACAAACACACTAAAGCACGCAAGAGGAGTCTTTAAAAGGTAAATAATTTAATAGTAGAAAAACACATAAAAACAAACCTACAAGAAGGCATCAACAGCCTAAAAGATTCTCCTCTCAGCAAAGTCCATTAGCTCTAAACTTCTTCCCAAAACATGGGAGGTTCTCTGTGTTGTTTGTAAGTCTCCTGCAAGTCTTCTCAGGAGCAAGGCAATGACTCAGCTTTTTGCCATGACTTCAGTTCCCAGCTGATTCAGAGTTCCATTCTCTGGTGTTGAGGGAAACTCTGCTCGTTGAGGAATCTCTCTCTGCTCTGCTGTGAGTATTTCTCTGAGCTCTCTGTGACTCTGTCAGCTCTGTCAGAGTCTCCCAGCATCTCTCAGAGTTCTCTGAAATGGCTGTAATTCTGCTGCTACTTATATACTAACCAACTGGCTGTTGGAAAGCACAGGAAACTCAGAGCCAGGAAGCTGTGCTCTGATTGGTTTCCTTCAAACTAACCACAATCAATTGGTTGCAGCAAAATGCTCAGAGGTTTTTCCTCTGACAATCCCCTTCTCTGCAACAATTGGTTACAGGGATACATGTACATACAAATCATGAGCATATACATTACAGTAGTATGAAATACGATCTTACATAGTCATAGATATCTTATCCAAGAGATATTGGTGTTGATCCCTAGACAATGACTTCGTGAGCAAGTCTGCTATTAATTCCTTGGTCTCGCAGAAAATTGTCCTAACAAAACCTGGCCTGGTCAATTGCCTAACATGTTTATACTTGATGTCAATGTGATGTGACCTCTGTCCCACTGCAGAGCCTGTGAGATATTAATAGCAGCCATGTTATCCTCATAAATATCAATAGGATACACTGGTTCTTCCCACAAATTTATTAGGAGATCATCAAACCACACCAGATCATTAGATGCTTTTGATAAACACACATATTCTGCCTCGGCAATGGAAGTTGCAATTAACTTCTGTTTACCTGAATACCAATGGATGGGACTCGCATTCAGAAATATAACCTGAGGTACTCTTTCTGGACTTGATGTCCCCTGCCCAATCAGCATCTGCGTAAACACACAAACTTGGTTTATCTGATATATCTGGCTCCAATAAAAGTGAATGTTTGGCAGTGTTCTTTAAATACCTTAAAACTCTTTTGATTCCACTCCAATGGTATTGAATGGGATTCTCAGAGTGACTGGACAGAACGTTTATGGTCAGACTGATATCTGGCCTAGTCCAGCTTGCAATATAAAGCAATGATCCTATAACTGACTTATACAGTGTCTTCTGCTCAAAAGGTTCACTTTCAGCATACATATTCTTGAGGAAATCTATCTGCATGGGTGTGTCACAAGGTTTGACCTCTGTCATATTACACCTTTCTACCAATTCTATAATCTTATCCTGTTGGGAGAGTTCATATCCTTTCTCCATTTTTACGAATTGGACTCCTAGGAATTTATCGATCCGACCCAGAGGCTTCAAGGCAAAATTCTCACTTAACTCTTTAGAGAACAACTTGTATCTATCCTCAGATTTGCAGACATACAGAATATCATCCACGTAAACCAAAACTGTCTCCTTGATACCCTGATGATTTTTAATAAAGACACATTCATCAGCTGATGAGATTGTAAAACCCATCTGTTTTAAACTACTGGTGAGGCATTCGTACCACCTTCTGCCAAATTGTTTCAGACCATAGAGGCTTTTGTTTAAAAGCCAAATGTCATTTCACTGGTGATCTACACCTTGAGGAGCCTTAACATATATTTTCTTGTCTAATTTGGTGTGTAAGTATGCTGTCTGTAGGTCAAATTGATATACACTCTCCCCCTCTATGGCAGCTATGGTAAGTGCGGTCTTCACACTTTCAGGCCACACTGTAGGCAAGAAGGTGTCAACATAATCGTTAGGGAATCTCTGTGCAACCAGCCTCGCCTTGTAAATAAACTTCCCATTCTCAATGGGCTTTTTCTTAAAGACCCATCTTGTACCAATTACCTTTTTATTTGTTGGTAACTCTGTTGGAGTGAATACCTCTAGTTTTTTCAAGCTCTGTAATTCGGTATCCATCGCGGCACGCCAATTCTGTTGTTTTTTATCGGATAGCATTAAAACATCCTCATATCTTTGGGGTATAACCGAAACCTGATCAACGGAAGTGACAAAATCTTCATACCTTTTTGGCTTCTTCCCCCTGGTGGATTGAACTGGCCTTTTAACTAATTCTTCATCCACTCCTGTGCTATCTGATAAGCTATCATCATCACCATCACCGTTCTTTACCTTTAAAGTGGAATGCCCTTCTTTCCATGCTGACTCCATCTTCCACTTTAAAATTACCTTCAAGGGTTTGGGGGGTGTACTATCCTCCTCATCTCCAAAACCAGAGATGTTGCTACCAGTAGATAGGTCTTCAGACACTCTCTCTGCGTTTTTATTTTTACTACAAGGGAGATCTCAAGCCAGGATCTCATTTGCATGGATCCTGCTCCAGTTAGTGCCTTTGTAAAAGGTGGCTGATCTTGATACTACAATTCTGCCCTTTGAGTCCACGAACCTAAAGGCCTTAGAACCTGTCTCATAGCCCATAAACCTCAGTTTGGTTGAGACTTTATCCCCCTTCTTTCTAAGTACTTTTGGGATGTGGACATCAGCCATTACTCCAAAAACGTGAAGATGCGCCAGTTTTGGCTTATGGCCATACACCATCTCATATGGGGTCTTTTGTACCTCACTGGACCATACCCGGTTGAATGTATAATTTGCATACGCAACAGCTTCCACCCAAAATGAAAAACTTATATTAGCATCCTCAAGTGTGCATCTTACCATTGTCTGTAGCACGCCATTTCTTCTTTCTACGACTCCCCTTTTGTTTTAGCCAATTAGAGAACTGTGTTGAATTAAATTCAGTTCCCCTATCAGTCAAAATTTTTTGAATATTGACTTTATGCTGGTTCTCCACTAGGCGGCAGAATTCCTTAAATTTAGACAATGTTTGGTCTTTAGATTTAATAGGGTAAACAAAACAAAACCTACTATGGTTGTCCACAATTGCCAGAAAGTAACGATTCCCACTAAAAGAAGCTTTCAGGGGACCCACCAGATCCATATGTACTAACTGAAATATGTGCTCAGAATATCTCAGAGATCTCTTGGGTGCAAGGGCTTGTTTTTGACTTCACAATCCTGCAAATAGAACAGTCCAGAAAAATGTTACAATCTTTAACCCTAGTTCCATTTGAGCATTCAGATACCTGGGAAGCTTACGTGACCCAATCGGCAATGCATAAGATGAGCACATTCATCGTGCAAGGCTTGCCAATGGAGATTGCGTTGGCGTTCTCAGGCTCACTCCCTTCCTGTTTTAGGTTAAAACTTACAAACTTCTTACTATTTAAAATATTTTTTTAAATTACCTTTAAAATTCCCTTTCTCTTGTGTACCTTCAACATCATCATCTGAATCAAGCTGAGATTCATCATCACCACTATCATAAATGGTAACCTGGTTAGTAACCTCAAATCCCTCAGCTTTTAAAATGGGAGAATAATAGGGTAAACCACTGATTTTTAACACTTCCCCAACCACATGCTTATCATTGGTAACCACAGCAGTTCCCTCTGTGAACAATATCTCTATCTTAGAGTTCTCACTTATCTTCATAATGCTGAGTAAATTATTATCAATGTCAGGTACATACAAAACATTATCAACTTCCCCAAGCCCAGGAATAAAAACCTTACCAATTCCAGTAACTCTTACCTTTTACCATTTGCAACTTTTATCATGGATTTATATCTCCTTAATTCAGTAAACAACCTTTGATTATTCACAATATGTTTGCTTGCTCCACTATCCAACAACCACAGTTCAGCACATTTTTCCCTTGAGAGATCTGATTCAGATGTCTCAACCACAGTAACAAAGTTGTCAGCAAAATCAAATTTATCCTTCTTATCATCTTTCTTCGACCATCTACCCCTTCTCTGACTAGAAGTATTACCTTGTGGCTGCCATTGTGGGGTGGATGGTCTTTTCCTATACCAACCACCAGAGGGCGCCCTTTGGCATGCTCTAACATTACGTGTGCAATCCCTTTTGTAATGACCCTTAGACCCACAATAAAAACATTCTCCAATAGTATAAACCCTTTCGGGGCTTTTTGACCTTCTGATTTGCCTATCCTTCCCATGGAAAGTTGCCCTATCTTTCCTCAAATTGTCTTCAGCAATTAATTTACCAGACAGAACCTCCAGGGACATGTTTTCAGGACTAACATTATCCAGTTGGGACACAAAATTATCCCAACTAGAGTCCAAAGAGTTAATTATGATACTAATCAAACTCTGTTCATCTACATGCTGTCCCCTTAAAGTTAACTCCTCCCTCATTCTGTTAAGTTCACAAAGGTGTTCGTTCATATCAACACCTGGTTTCAATTTTGCAGAGTGAAATTCCCTGGAAATTCTGCTTGTTTCATTGGAATTCTTGCAACAAAACAATTTAAACAATTTTTGCCAAACTTCACATATAGTTAAACCATGTGAAATACTAGGATACAAAGCAGAATCAATAGTTGATAACAAAACACAAAATGCTCTGTGATGCAAAAGATCAGTTTCCATAATCCAGGGTTTAGGAGGGGGGGTCAAGCAGTAATGATAATACTTCCTCCCTCATTAAAATCAACGGACATTTTTAGACCACTCCTCTAAGTTCTTTCCACTAACATGTAAGGTTTTACAAACAAGAGGCAAAGCATTCACATTTGAAGGCGTGGAATTAGGAAGATGTTGCCTTCGATGATGCCGTATATTTTTAAACTGGCAATAAGGCATAGTAATCATAGCAGTTGGTTTAAAAACTGATTGGTCACTTAATGATGGTTCCCTTTCAATGGGGGGGGGGAGTAAAACTTCAGACTCTGTGTCCTCAGGATTCAGCTGTGCCTGTGGTACAGAATGCAAAGATCTCCTTAACTCTCCCCCCACAGAAAACCTTGAGCGTTCTCCTGGGACATCAACTCCAGTTGGTATAGTCCCAGAGGTGGCTTCAAAAACTGGGGGCACTGCAAAAACATCTATCTCATTCATAGCAGATGAAGAGCGGGTTGTAGATATTGGGGGAGTATTAATACGGGTTGCATTATTATCACATTGAGCAAGGAAAGACTGGAAATTAGCTCCATAAAGCATAGTTAATGTCTCGATTGCGCTTGCAAGTTCAGATTCATGAGGTAAATTCCTTGCATTCAAAGCTGTGCTGGCCATCGCCATATTGGTCGTCTGGGTAATAGCCCGCCCAGGCAGCATTAATGGTGCTTCAAGTGCAACCGGGTTTAACGATGCTTCAGCCAAAAGGGAGGTAGATATTTCAGCTGGCTGTTCTAAAACAGTTTGGGCAGTAGATGGTGCCATAACTTTTGGTGGGAAATTTAAAACAGACAATCCTTTGTTTCCTATTTTGGGTTTACAGCCAGCAAGGGGAGTTACAGGATAAGTTTGGAAATCTCTTACCGATCTGGTGTTTCCAGTCCTGTCTCGAGCTTCTACTGGCATGTTTGCAGCTTGCATTAATGTGCTAAAATCAGCAGCTGGATTCTGGGATGTTATAGGTAGACCAAGGATTCGAAGTACTATGGACCTCAGTTCATCTTCTCCCATTGGTCTTGCGCTCATTGTCTTAGGGGACGCCCATCTACCTTCTGCTCCTGCAAGCGGGGGAAATTCACCTTCTGCAGCGTGCATCTCAAGGGCTGGGGCATCTGGTTCAAAACTCACAGCCTCTTTGCTCTCCTGCCCGACCGTTGCTTGAAGTCCTCCAGCTGAAGCAATCCTGGCTTGATCTTCCATCAAATGGCCTTGGAGTTGCTTACTCTTGGTAAAGGCCCGGGTCTCAACTTTATCCTGTCGCGTTAGTTTGATGGTGGGCATGCTAGTGCATTGTGCTACAAATCAGGTCCATTGAACCATCCTCTGCAACCAATTGTGAAGGAGGTTCTGTGTTCGAATGGACCGTGGCCCGATACACACACAAACGCACTAAAGCACACAAGAGGAGTCTTTAAAAGGTAAATAATTTAATAGTAGAAAAACACATAAAAACAAACCTACAAGAAGGCATCAACAGCCTAAAAGATTCTCCTCTCAGCAAAGTCCATTAGCTCTAAACTTCTTCCCAAAACATGGGAGGTTCTCTGTGTTGTTTGTAAGTCTCCTGCAAGTCTTCTCAGGAGCAAGGCAATGACTCAGCTCTTTGCCATGACTTCAGTTCCCAGCTGATTCAGAGTTCCATTCTCTGGTGTTGAGGGAAACTCTGCTCGTTGAGGAATCTCTCTCTGCTCTGCTGTGAGTATCTCTCTGAGCTCTCTGTGACTCTGTCAGCTCTGTCAGAGTCTCCCAGCATCTCTCAGAGTTCTCTGAAGTGGCTGTAATTCTGCTGCTACTTATATACTAACCAACTGGCTGTTGGAAAGCCCAGGAAACTCAGAGCCAGGAAGCTGTGCTCTGATTGGTTCATTCAAACTAACCACAATCAATTGGTTGCAGCAAAATGCTCAGAGGTGACAACCAGTATCGAGGGGTGAGCATGAAAGAAATCCCCACCCCAATGGAAGCAAGAGCCCCTCAATTCACAAACAGCATTCTTTCCAAGTTCTTCAGCCTGTTTCAAGTGTGGAAAAGAGGGGCATCGAGCTGCAGAGTGTCATTCGCAAACATCCACCCGGGACCATCCACCGGGGAGAACCCTGCAAAACCGGGTCGGCATGGGAAGGAGACTGCCCTGTGGAGCAGGGAGACCGTAGAAATTCCATCCTCTACCCTCTGTAGGGAGAAAACTCTGGTATTTGAACAGGAGGAATCACACTCATTCGGAAGCGATCCAGATGATGAACCACTGGTAAGCAAACCAATTAAACCGCTTACCCTCCCCTTAAGACTATTTATCCCAAACCAGGACAGGGAGATAAATATCTCCACTCTAGTGGATTCAGGGTACACCCATTGTTTGATCAGCCCAACCCTAGTAGGGAAGTTAGCAATTAATGTAGGAAAGCTGAAAAATCCCATCGCGTTCTGCCAACTACATGGGTCAATAGCAGGAGGGAAGCCAGCTTCTTTTGCTACTGACTCTACTCTTGCCTCTACATATAGGCATCGGAAGCCACAAGGAAATGCTTACATTTATAGTGGCTCCTGGCATGAAATGGCCATTGATTCTGGGCCTTGCATGGCTGAAAAAATGGAACCCAATAATCAATTGGAAACAAGGCATCATAAAATTTCAGATGAATGTGACTTTTGCTAAGAATCCACATAAAGGAACAGAGAATTGAAAAACAGCCATGCCTGGTCATGCCATACCAACTGAGGGCATACTCATAGAATACAAGGATTTATTATTATATTATTATTATTATTATTATTATTATTATTATTATTATTATTATTATTATTATTATTATTATTCCCTTCTCCCGAAGGACTCGGAGTGGTGAACAGTCAGAATAACATACATATAATGTGAAATAAAAACAATTTAAAATAATTAAACCCATTTGGCTCATCAGTTAAGATCCTCAGCATAGAATTTAGACAATTTGAAAATTTATGCCAGCCCGGCATGGTGAAACAGAAAGGTCTTCAGGGCACGATGGAAAGTACGGAGATCTGGGATCATTCGTATCCGTGGGGGTATCCTGTTCCAAAGGGCAGATGCCCCCACAGTGAAGGCTTTCCCCCTGGGAACCACCAGTCGACATTGCTTTACTGACGGCACCCTGAGGAGGCCCACTCTGTGGGAGCGTACTGGTTGGTGGGAGGTTATCGTTGCAGAAGGTGGTCTCGTAAGGTACCGAGGTCCTAAGCCATGGAGCACTTTAAAGGTAAGAACCAACACCTTGAAGTGCACTCGGAAGACCACTGGGAGCCAGTGCAGCTCGCGTAGGAGAGATGTTATATGTGAGCGCCATATCGCTCCCATAATCACCCGCGCAGCCGCATTCTGGACCAGTTGGAGCCTCCGGGTGCACCTCAAGGGTAGCCCCATGTAGAGAGCATTACAGTAGTCCAGTCGGGAAGTGATGAAGGCATGAGTGACTGTGCATAAGGAGTCCCGATCCAGAAAGGGACGCAACTGGCAAATCAGGTGAACCTGGTAGAAAGCTCCCCTGGCCACAGCCATCATATGCTCTTCTAAAGACAGCCGCGTGTCCAGGAGGACACCCAAGTTGCAAGCCTTCTCCGTGGGGGCCAATGACTTGCCCCCAATAGTCAACGATGGTATCAGCTGGCTATATCAGGATGCCGGCAGCCACAGCCACTCGGTCTTGGAAGGATTGAGTAGGAGCCTGTTTCTCCCCATCCAGATCCACATGGCCTCGAGGCACTGGGACATCACTGCAAGGGCATCATTGGGGTGGTCTGGGGTGGAGATGTACAGCTGAGTGTCATCAGCATAAAGATGGCCCTGCACCCCAAAACCACGGATGAGCTCACCCAGCGGCTTCACATAAATGTTGAACAGAAGAGGTGAAAGGACCGGACTTCCGGTGCTGCCGCGGACCATCGCTGACGGTCTTTTGAAGACTGCCAGCCCTGTCGCCTGTCAAAGAGCCGTTTTGGAGGTTGGAAACGGCTCGAAAACCTCCGAATCGTGAAGACTTCATGAGGAGAGCCGGTGGCTGCAGGTAGAGTCCCCTGTGAGACCCCCAGAAAGTTTCCTTCGTTTCTGGGGAGTTAACAGGGTGGGACTCCCTATCCAAGCCGCTGAAGCTCCGGACGACCGGGAAGCTCTGCAAAATTGCAGAGCAAGATAGAGCTGCAGCATTTATACCACCAAACAAAAATAAAGGAGAATTGGGACTTCCTATCAAACAGCAAATATTAAAGTTTTGTGAAATATTTTGGAAGACTAAAGGAATTTGGAATTGAGAGAAGGGGAAAGAGGAAAAAAAATGGTGCTTGCTTTCAGCAGAGAACAGCTGAAAGCGAAAGTAATCTGATTAGTGTATTCGGCTACACTTTAAAGTAACAAATCCGGCTGGAAGAGGGAGAAAAGTAACCAAAAAAAAAATAAAATAAAAATAGTAACTGATTCTTATAGACCTGATTGAATCTGGAGAATTTTTTGGGAAAAGTTGCTAGAATTTGTGGAAAAGGAAGATCTTTAAGAGGCAAAATGGCAACAAAGCAAGCAGGGGGGGATTCCCCCGCACATAAGCAGAAGCAGCCTCAAACTGCGCAGCTGCAAATTCAGACAAAGGAAGAAGGTTATCATGACCTTATTATTAAAGAAATCAAGAGATCAGAACAGGAAGTCAAAGGAATTATTCAAGAAAAATATGAAGCAGTTAATAAAGATATTCAAACAGTTGTTAAAGGCCTGTCTGAGGTAGTGTTGCAGATTGATAAAAAAGTGGATAATCTTGCCTCAGAGGTGGAGACTAAATTTAAAGTATCTGATTCAAGAATTGCTGAAGTTGAAGAAATAACACAAAAAATTGAAAATGAGATCACTATGATGCAATTTCGATCAATGGAATTTGCTATTAGACTCAGAGGAGTAAAAGAGAACAGCAGGGAAGATCTTAGAAAAATCTGTGCTGATGCTTTAGCGGTTTTACTGAAGGTAGAACCTGGTGAGGTTCTGTGCAAGATTGACAAGGCGTACAGAGTTAACTCTCGTGTGGCAGTACAAAGGCAACTGCCTAGAGATGTGGTGATATATTTTACAGATAGGAGAATAAGAAATGATATTTTGCAAAGTTCATTTGTCACTGCTGTTCTAGTTGATGGAGTTGAGATTGGAGTTTTCAAAGAATTACCACCCAAAATGTTAAGAGACAGAAAGGACTTTGGATTTTTGATGGCAGAATTGAAAAAACAGAATATACAATTCAGATGGGATGCTCCAACAGGTGTAATACTGAGGATCCGAGGAGTTAGATACCGTCTTAATACTATTGCAAAAGCAGAAGAATTTTATTATAATGTTTTGAAAGCGGGCTCTCCTCCACGTACATCTTCACCAATAGATAAGGATGTGCAATTACAAGCTGAGTATGAACAAGAAACTGAAGCACAAATAAAGCAGTCCCAAAAGGAGGCAAGAGAGGCACAGGGAGCTGTTGGTGGCGTTGTGGTTGATTCTTTTGCACCACTTGAAATTTCTCCTTTGGAAGAAACATCTAAAACTATTACAGAGGAAGCGCTGGATCTTGAATTGAGAACATCTAAATTGGAAGAGCAACGCATAACTAGAGCGATGTCTAAACAAATGAAGGAAGCACAGCAGCAGGAACAGTACAAACCACAATGAGAAAAGAGAGCTAAAGCAAAACAGCAAGCTGAAGTCATGGGAGGAGCTAAACCGAAGATTACTTCTGTGGAAAAGAATCTTCAGCAATTGCTCTCAAAACTTCAGACAGGATCAAATGGCACTTAAAGTTTTGTCTTGGAATGTAAATGGATTGAACTCTCCACAAAAAAGAAGGAAGGTATTTCATTATTTGAAGCAATTTCATAATGATATTATTTGTTTGCAAGAAACTCATATAAAATTGCAAGATCAGAAATATTTGATAAACTCAAGATTGGGAATGCAATTTGTTGCTTCAAATTCGGAAAAGAAGAATGGTGTGGTGATTTATATAAATAAAAGACTTTTAGCTAAAATTATAGAAACAGATGAATATGGAAGATATATTGCAATTGAACTTATTACAGACAATGGCCCAACTTTGTTGGTCGGAATATATGCTCCAAACCAGCAACAGGAAAATTTTTATAAGATGCTTCATTTAAAAATTTTGGAATGGAACTATACATCTATTATAATAATGGGGGACTGGAACGGAGTAATTCAACCTAAAAGTGATAAAAAAAGTACGGCTAAATTAGGGATTAAGTTACCACAAGCCTTTTTTGAAATGCAAGAGGATCTGGAATTGAAAGATATTTGGAGAGTTCACAACCCAAACGAATTGGACTTTACTTTCTACTCAGATAGGCATAAATCCTTTTCCAGGATAGATTTCTTTTTGTTAAGTACTGATTTACTTCCCAAAGTAAAGAAGACAAAGATATTTCCTAGGACTTTGACTGACCATAGTCCGGTCTGGATGGAAATTGAGATGGGTAAAAGAGAAAGAAGATCTTGGAGATTAAATGAGAATCTATTTAGATATGAAAAAAACATAATTGAATTTAAAGAACATTTAAAGGAGTTTTTTAAATTGAACTTGAATAAAGGTACCCCTATTGAAATAGTCTGGGATGCAGGCAAAGCATATATGCGGGGAGTACTGATTCAAATGAACTCTAAACATAGACAGAGTCAACAGAAAAGGAGACTACAGTTGGAAAGTGAGATAAAGAAGAAAGAACAACAATTGATACAAAAACCAGCAGATGGACAATTGCAAACAGTTATAAAACTCCTGAAGGATCAATTCCAAATGCTTATAGCAGATCAAACAGCAACTAATTTACAACTTGCAAAGCATAATACTTTTACTAATGCTAATAAACCGGGCAGATGGTTGGCTTATACTCTGAGGAAACAAGTAACTACACGAATTATTGATAGTACTGAGTATGCTGGCAAAGAAGTTTATCAACAAGAATTAATTAAAAAGGCCTTTTTGGATTATTATACCAAGTTATATGCTAAAGATAATATACAGAACAGTTTTATAGATAAATATCTAGACGAAAAGAGAGTTTCAAAGATTTCATCAGTTCAAAAGGAAAATTTGGAACAATTGATAACAGTCGAGGAGATTAGTTTTGCCATAAAACAACTAAAAACAGCTAAAGCTCCAGGGACGGATGGCCTAACCACAGTCTATTATAAAACTTTACAAGAGGAAATGATTGAACATCTTAAAGACTTATTTTGTAATATACAACTAGGAGGTAAGATACCTTCCTCGTGGAAAACAGCCTTTGTCTCACTGATACCGAAAGAAGAATCAGGTCTTAAGAAACCAGAAAACTATAGACCAATATCTGTTTTAAATACAGTTTATAAAATCTTTGCAAAAGTATTGGCCAACAGATTGATGCCAGTTATTCAAAAGGTGATTCATCATGATCAAGCGGGATTTATTGAAGGCAGATATATGAAGGAGAATGTCAGGCAAATTATAGATCTATTGGACTATCTAGATAAGAATAAACAGATCTCTGCAGCGCTGTTTTTTTTGGATGCGGAAAAAGCCTTTGATCGAGTGAATTGGAATTTTATAATTAAGACTTTGGAAAAAATGGATTTGGGGGAGTGATTTATACAAGCGATTGGAGCAATTTATCATGAGCAATCTGCACAACTTATTATTAATGGATGTCTAACATCAAATTTTAACATACAAAAAGGTACAAGACAAGGCTGTCCACTATCCCCATTATTATTTATTTTAACTCTAGAAGTCTTACTGAATGCAATATGGGATTCTAAATCTTTGAATGGAATAGCCATAAGGCAAGAGGACTATAGAACTAGGGCATTTGCAGATGATCTGGTTGTTACCCTATCACAGCCGATGAAATCAATAATCCAGATGAAGGATATTATAGAAGATTATTTTTTTTTGTGTTATAAAAGTTTTTATTGGTTAAAAAATAAACAATATTATCGCTTACAATATGTAGAATTTTCATTATCCTTTTACAAAGATAATATATAATTACTTTTTTTCACATACAGCAGATCTTCCCTTGTTAAAATTACAAATTTAGCAACCGGATTTATATAAAAATATCAATTCAATATCCAGAGTAATATTAAAGTTTACAAAAATAAGAGATATCATAAAAGGCACAAAATAATATATTCCTCTCACTTCATCATTTCTTAGTTCTAGATCTCAAGGTTCTGGCCTTAGCACCCCCTTCCTCCTGGACCACCACGGCCTTGCCCGCCCCTGCTCCTTGATCATCTAGTACCTCCCCTTCCTCGGTTCCTGTATCTTCACCCTCTAGGAGGGTCTTATGTTGCTCCAGATAGGCCTGAGCCTCCATCACACTATTAATTTTCTTCCTACTGCCCTCCCAGAAAATCATCAAACCTTCCGGCATCAACCACCTGAAGCCTATTCCCTTAAGGTACAATTTACTTGATAAAAAATAATAATTTCTTCTTAATTCTCGTACCTGTCTAGGGATCTGCCTCAAAATGGTGACCTCCTTGCCCCTGTATATCAGCGCCCCCGATCTTTGAGTTCTCAGTATTTCATCTCTCGTTTCCCTTCTCACAAATTTAATGTGGACCTCTCTTGGGACACTATGTAAAATTGCATATTGTGAATTTACTCTATAAACTAGATCCATGTCCCATCTCATAAAATCCAAACCTCTTTCAATAAATTCGCCCAACAATTTAACCATCACTTCTCGCAGATCTTCCTGGTCCACTTCTTCCACATTTTGAAACCTGAGAAAATAAGACATTCTATCCAGCTGCGAAGTTAAAATTACATTTCCTCTCATTTCTTCCCTCTTCTGGATTGCCCACACCTCCCCCTCCAAACCTCCCACCTTTTTCTTGTTGTCCTCAACCACCTGTTGAACAGCACTTAAATCTTTTTTCATAACTACCATTTCAGATTTTATTTCCAATTGCCCTTTTTGCAAGATATCAAGCTTATCAAGTTTCTCATCCAATTTTGCCAATTTCTGCAAAATGTTTTCAATGTCAGCTGCGGCTGGTCTTTGTCCTTTAGCCATCTTACAATAATAAAGAATGAGAGGTCCTCAGGTAGGCACAAGCATCCAGAAGGAGAAGGTTCTCTTAAAAATCAGCTCTATTTCCTCACGATCCACCAGAGGGCGCTCACAGGAGCAACGAGTCCGGCTTGTAGAGTAGGTCAAACAGGAAACCAGCGGTGGGTGATGTCATCAATTATATACAAAGAAGCAGGAAATCAAGCTCCAGCCATGTTTCTCCAGAAGGACAGAGGGCTCCAGCCTCCCTTCCCAAATTCTGCCTCCACCATTCTCCACAGAAAATCAGTAAAGTAAGAGGTCTCCTTATTTTTTCTCGCTCTTTCTTCTCAACTACGGCGCCCTTCCCAGCTGCAAGGGGGGGAGAAACTTCAACCCCCCCCCTCTCACCCACAGGACGCCTCGTTGCTTCGCCAGTCAAAGTCTCTCCTTTTCTAATTATTCTCCGGCCTGCATCTCTTCCTCTTCCGATCGCCTCTTTACCTGCTGCCTTAATTTCGATATACACCGGGTCCTACAGGCACATAGGCACGTAACGGCCTTGGAATGGCCGCTGCGTGCTGCCCACACTCGCTGGAGCCTCGGGCGCGCCAGCATTGGCCGCCCAGCCCCTGGAATTGAGGCAGGGGACCCCTGGCGAGCCGCCCTTAACGGCGGGTACCCCCAAACCAGGGCACCCGGCCCCGAGGGGCCTCCAAGCGGGGGGGGATTCAGACGCTGGGGCAAAGAACCCAAACAACGTCTGCTGCCATCTGGAGCCGGAAGTCGTCTCCCCGATATTATAGAAGATTATGACATGGTATCTGGTTTTAGATTGAATCAGAAAAAAACTAAAATGATTGTTAAAAATTTGACAGAGAGCAAGAAAAAGGAACTTGAAAGAGTGGCAGGTTTCAAAATTGTTTCAAAGGTCAAATATTTAGGAGTACAAATCGCAGACTCAAATATAAAACTGTTTCAAAACAATTATGAGGTTCTGTGGCAAAAGATACAAAAAGATATGCAAACTTGGAAGAAACTGCAGTTATCCTTACTTGGAAGAATATCAGCAGTAAAATTGAATGTTTTACCTAGATTTATTTTCTTATTTCAAATGATACCAGTGCTTAAGTCAGATAAACCACTGCAAGAATGGCAAAAAGGAGTTAATAAATTTGTTTGGAATGAAAAAAAACCGAGAGTGAAACTGAAAATAATGCAAGATACTCGGGAGAGGGGTGGTCTTAGACTTCCAAACCTTTGATTATATTATGAAACAGCTGCATTGATACAAATAAGTGACTGGTTTGGAAAAACCAAGACTGAATTGTTGAACATAGAAAGTCATGACCTTGTTTAAGGATGGCATGCATATCTATTTTATGACAATAAAGTGGATAAAGTGTTTAATAGTCAGAAATGCCTTGATGAGAATCTGGAAGAAGCACCGAACCAAGTGGGATTATAAGATTCCGTTATGGCTGGATCTTGCTGATACCATGTGGAATACAAATATTAAGTCACTCGGGGGTTTTTTATATAAAGAGCTACTTTATCTTGAAGGGGGCAGATGGCGGTTGAAGACTTTGGATATGCTGTTGGAAGAAGGGATTTCTTTGACTTGGTTGCAGTACAATCAACTACAGATGAGATGGAAAGAAGATCAACAAACTGGTTTAATGGAATATGAAGTAGAATTGATTAGACAGATAAAAGAGATAGGTCCAATGCATATTAAGAGAGTTTATAATGTCTTGTTAGAAAGGGATTCAGAAAATGAGTTAGTTAAAGATTGTATGATTAAATGGGCACAGAATTTTGCTCAACCAGTTATGATGGAAACATGGGAAAAATATGGGTTCAGAATGTTAAATTTACACAGTCACAAAACTTGCGAGAAAATTTTTATAAAATGTTTTATAGATGGCACTTAGATCCCAAGAAACTGTCTTGCATGTACCCTAATGTTCAACCAAAATGTTGGAGGTGTGAGTGTCTAGATGCTACATATTATCATATTTGGTGGACTTGCAGGAAAGTGAGGGCTTTTTGGATAAAAATTTGGTGGGTTATGCAAAATGTTTTGAAGAAAAAAATACAATTTTCTCCGCAATTATTTTTACTGGGTATTGTTAAAGATTTTACACTGGGTGAAACAAAATTGATTTTGTATATGGTGACTGCAGCTAGGTTACTGATTGCCCAATATTGGAAGAGTGATGCCTTACCGACTGTGGACCAATGGATTCAGAAGACGGCTGGATTTGCAGAAATGGCGAAGATTTCAGCCTTTTTAAAAGATCAGACGCATGAGAAGTATGTACAGGAATGGAAAAAGTGGATTGAATATATACAGAATAAATATCAGACTAGAAAATATTATGTAGCCTTCAGCTGAGGGGGATTGATGATTATGCTAGTAAATAGAGAAAAAGATATGGAAGGGATGAATAACATATATATTGTTTGGAATTATTAGTATTGCATATAGGGGAAGTCAAGGGGGAGGGGAGGGAAAGGGGTGGTGGGGGAGGGTTAGGGTGGGTTTTGTAGGGAACTATATTTCTGTAAATGTGATTTTTATAATGTTTCGGAAGGGGGGGGAAAGGGGGAAAATTTGTATGTGTAAAACTTTTTTAATAAAAAAAAAAAGAAGAGGTGAAAGGACTGACCCTTGCGGCACCTCACAAATAAGGTGTCCTCTGCCCTCCTGCCAACACAGACTGCAACCGGTCGGAGGAATAGGAGGAGAACCACCGTAGAACAGTGCCTCCCACTCCCAGCCCCTCCAGTCGGCGCAGCAAGGTACCATGGTTGATGGTGTCAAAAGTCACTGAGAGATCTAATAGGACCAGGATAGAGGAGCAACCCCTATCCCAAGCTCTCCGGAGATCATCAACCAATGCGACCAATACCAGTGCTGTAACCAGGCCTGAAGCCGGACTGGAATGGATCTAGGTAGACAGTTTCATCCAGGTACTCCAGGAGTTGCTGTGCCACCACACTCTCAACAACCTTTGCCACAAAGCGAAGGTTGGAGACTGGATGGTAGTTTGCTAAACAGCCGGGTCCAGAGAGGGCTTCTTGAGGAGGCGCTTCACCACCGCTTCTTTCAAGGTGGAAGGCAAGAAACCCTCACTCAAAGAAGCATTTATAATCCTCTGGAGCCAGCCTCGTGTAACCTCTCGGGAAGCCAGTACCAACCAGGAGGGGCACGGGTCCAATAAACATGCGGTCGCATTCAACTTCCCCAGTAACCTGTCCACGTCTTCAGGGGTCACAGGGTCAAACCCATCCCAAATAACATCTGGGAAATAGCATCAGAGGCCTGCCTCTATCACCCCATCCGAACCCACCCAGTCAGAGTCCAAGCCTTCCCGAATTTGAGCAGTTTTATCATGCAGATATTGTGCAAAATCCTCAGCTCGACCTTGCAAGGGGTCTTCCCATGCTACCAGGTGGAGGAGGGAGCGGGTTACCCAAAACAAGGCAGCTGGGCGATTTTCTGCCGATGCAATAAGAGCGGAAAAATAGTTATATTTTGCCGCTGCTATCGCCACTAAGGAGATCTTAATATGAGACTTCACCAGTGTTCGGTCAGATTCAGAACAACTGGCTCTCCAACTACTCTCCAGGCATTTTTTCCGGCGCTTCATTTCCCTCAGCTCCTCGGAAAACCAAGAAGCCGGGCAACTTCGACACCAGGTCAGAGGCCGCAAAGGCACAACCCAATCCAAAGCACCAGCGGCCATCCTATCCCAGGCTGCCACCAGGTCTTCAATCGAGTTGTGAGCTAGAGTCTCAGGAAATGGCCCAAACTCCATCTGGAACCTATCAGGATCCATCAGGTGCCTGGGGCGGAACCACTTAATCGGTTCCACCTCCCTGCAGTGGGGTGTAACGGACAGAAAGTCAAGCCTAAGGAGAGAATGGTCTGACCATGACAAGGGTTCAATGACTATATCCCCTGATATCTAGGCCATTTAACCACTGGTCCACTGATTTAGCTGACGTTTTTAGCGAAAAAGCCTCAGATGAGCTCCCACCCAACACACTGTGCCACTGACTGTGCAATAGAAATCTTACCCAGCGCAAAACCCCCTAAACCCAAGATGTACAGCATGTCACCGAGGGAGTTGGAAGAGCTTGAGAGAATTTATCGAGAAAAACCTAGCAAGGGGTTTCATCGAACCAGCCCAACCAAAAATTGCAGCTCCAGTGCTCTTTAGAGAGAGAAAAGATGGCTCTAAATGTCTCTGCATTGATTTTCGTACCCTGAATGCTATCAGTGTAGAGAACATGTATCCCCCTCCCCCTTATGAAAGATATGTTAGCACACCTCACTAAAGGGAAAAAATTTTCAAAGCTGGACTTAAGGGAGGCTTAAGTTACAGAGCTTCCTGGGTTTTGCCAACTTTTACTGCCAGTTTATCCCTGCTTTCACTCAGATCACCAAGCTCTTAAAAATGAAGGGGGAGGACAATCCAAAACCAAAGCAGCCATTGAACTGGACAATGGAATGCCAGGCAACATTTGAAAAAACTTAAACGGCTGTTCTCGGCAGAACCAATTCTAAAACACCCAGACACAGAGAAACCATTTGTCATACAAGCAGATGCCAGCGATGTGGCAATAGGCGCGGTCCTGCTTCAGAAGAATGAGCAAGACCAACTACAACCCTGCGCTTACACATCCAAAAAGTTGAATGAGACTAAGCAAAGGTGGGCCATTTGGGAGAAAGAAGCTTATGCAGTTCATTGAGTGTTGTTAACCTGGAGGCACTTCTTAGAAGGTAGTAGGACTCCTTTTGAAGTCTGGACTGATCATAAAAATCTAGAAGCCCTAAAGACCCCAAGGAAACTCTCCCCAAAACAAGTACGATGGGCTCAGTACTTTAAACAGTTTGACTTTACTCTAAAATATCTCCTGGGGGGGGGAACTTTCTGGCGGATGCGCTATCCAGAAAACCACAATACAATAGTGCAAAGCCAGATGTAATCAAACCCATAGTACAAAACAATCAACTTGCTGCTAAAGTAGTCACCAGATCCCAGGCAAAACAAAAGACATTGACGGGCAATGACACCACCTGTCAGCCTCCACTTCTTCTGCTTTGGCTGCCATAATAACGGGAGGGGGGAGAGCTAGGGACACATGCGCAGATATTAGCCCTATTAGACTCTGGGTGCACCAGATGCATAATTAGCCTGAAGGTGGTGGAGAAAATGGGCTTGAGGCTAAAAACACTAAAAACACCCATTGCGTTCTGTCAGTTGGACGGATTGTTTGCAGGAGGGGGCCCAGCCAGCTTTATCACTGAACCCATTGAAATGCAGTTGGGGGATCACATAGAGACTCTCAGATTTATTGTGGCCCCTGGCATGGAACGACCCTTCATACTTGGACTGCCCTGGCTCCGCAGATGGAACCCACGAGTGAACTGGAAGACAGGGGTCTTGCGTATTTGCACAGGAAAACTGAGATTAGAGAGGGAAGAAGCCCCCCCGGAGGACGGAATAAAACCCAAAAGGGCGGAAGTGGCAATAGGCCACATCGAAGGGGAGAAGAAGATTCCAAAGGAATACTGGGATCTACATGAAGTTTTTAGTGAAAGGGCCTCAGATGTGCTACCTCCCCACCGAGCTATGGACTGTATCATTGAAATACTCCCCAGCGTGAAGCTCCCTAAGCCTAAAATCTACCCCATGACCCCCCGAGAACTAGGGGAATTGCAAAACTTCATTGATAAAAACCTAGAATGCAGGTTTATCCAACCAGCCAGACCAAGCGTGGTGGCGCTGGTATTGTTCCGGGAAAAGAAAGATGGCTCCTTCTGTTTAGTAGTTGATTATAGGAACCTCAACGCCATTTGCGTGGAAAACGTTTACCCCCTACCGCTCATGAAAGACATGCTAGCGCACTTAGGAAAGGGAAAAGTCTTCACCAAATTTGACTTACGGGAGGCATACTATAGAGTGAGAATTAAAGAGAGAGATGAATGGAAAACAGCATTTAATTGCCCTCTGGGATGCTTCCAATTTTGAGTACTCCCTTTTGGATTACAGGGAGCCCCTTTTGTATTCATGCAATTGATTAACAAAGTACTGCATGAGCACCTGTATAAGGGGGTGCTGGTCTATTTGGTGACATTCTTATCTACTCCAAGAACATGGACGATCATGTAAAATTGGTGCGAACTGTCTTGAAAAAACTCAGGGCTGCTGAACTATATGCCAAACTTTCTAAGTGCGAGTTCCACCAAAGCAAAATTGACTATCTTGGGTATCGCATATCGCATGAGGGCATAGAAATGGACCCTGGGAAGGTTCAAGCTGTATTGGAATGGGCCGCGCCACACACCCGCAAACAACTACAGAGTTTCTTGGGATTTGCTAACTTCTATAGACAGTTTATACCTTCGTTTGCCAAAATCGCGCTGCCAATAACAAATCTTTTGAAAACAAAGGTGAAGTAAAACCAAAGCCCTCACGGCCCTTTGAATGGACTATGGACTGTCAGAAGGCATTCGAAAACTTGAAACAGTTGTTTGCTGCTGAACCAGTCTTCAAACATCCGAACATGGAAGAACCTTTTGTAGTACAGGCTGAGGCAAGCGATGTGGCCGTGGGAGCAGTACTTCTACAAAGTAACGCAGAAGGGAATTTACAACCCTGTGCTTACACGTCACGCAAACTGTCAGAAACCGAAAGAAGATGGGCCATATGGGAAAAGGAAGCTTTTGCAGTGCGGTAGGTGTTGTTAACATGGAGACAATTCCTTGAAGGAGCAAAGAAGCCATTTGAGGTTTGGACTGACCATAAAAACCTTGAGGCATTGAAAACACCGCGTAAGTTGTCACCAAAACAAGTTCGTTGGGCCCAGCACTTCAACCGGTTTAATTTCACTCTAGGCTACCTTCCTGGTGGAAAGAACTTCATGGCGGATGCACTTTCCAGATTGCCTCAATACAACAGCAACAAGAAGGAAATGGTTCGACCCATCACCAGCTAGCAGCACCCAGCTAGCAGCACCAGTGACTACCAGGGCGCAGACAAAAACCGATCCAGGCCTCTCGGGTGATTTACTTCAGAAGCTACGAGAAGCCCTGAAAACTGATGAGTGGTTTCAAAACCACTCAAATGAATGTACCCTCTGTGATGAACTAGCTTGGATTGGGGCCAAACTGTATGTTCCTGCCAGTTTAAGAGTAACAGTGTTGCAGTACGCTCATGACGCCAAGGCGGCGGGGCACTTTGGATTTGTTAAAACTTTACATCTTGTTAAAAGAGAATTTTGGTGGCCTGCACTCAAAAAGGACATAGAGCAGTGCTTCTTCCTAATGCCGCGACCCTTTAATACAGTTCCTCATGTTGTAGTGACCCTCAACCAGGGGTGGGTTCTAAAATATTTTACTACCGGCTCTGTGGGCGTGGCTTATTTTGTGGGTGTGGCTTGGAGGTCATGTGACTGGGTGGGCGTGGCTAGCTGGTCATGTGACCGGATGGCCATGGCTATCTGTATAGATAGGGACTACTCAGAGGGCTGAAAAAAGTCATTTTTGACTGGTCCTCACACTTATGACCATCCTCACATTTATGCCTGTGCAGCATTCCTAACAACCATGTCACTCATTTCACAACTGCTTCTCTTCACCATGGTGACAAGATAGGGCAAAAACCGTAAAATGTGAGGACAGTCGTAAATTTGAGGACTGGTCAAAAGTGCGAGGACCAGTCAAAAATCACTTTTTCAGCCCTCTGAGTAGTCCATGTGCACAAAAGGACTACCCAGAGGGCTGAAAAAAGTGATTTCTGACAGGTCCTCGCACTTTTGATCGGTCTTCGCATCTATGACTGGTCATCATTTATGCCCATTGTAGCATTCTTAACAACTG
>WNWU01000125.1:2689780-2705141 GCA_012654045.1 Ptyas mucosa
CAGTCAAAAATAACTTTTTCAGCCCTCTGAGTAGTCCATATGCATAAAAGGATACAGCAATAGAGAGGAATGAAGGAAGGGAAGGGAAATTAGAGTAGGAGTGAGGGTAAGAGAGGGAGGAAGAGAGGAGGAGAAGGAGAAAGGAAGAGGAAGGAGGGAGGAGAAGAAGAAGAAGAAGGGGGAGGAGAAAGTAAGAAGGAAAGAAAAGAGAGAGGTGGTAGGTTTGAGGAGAAAGATTGCTGTACAATAAAAAAGATGAAAAGGAAGAAAACCAACCCCAAACAAATATAAAGATATTAAGATAAAGAATGAATTGTTAAACTTTAAAGAATAAAAGAGAACAAATATGAATAAATAGCAATAATTAGAAACACACATACAAACATACAATGTATTTTCTTCGAACAGAGTATTTGGCCAGTTCACAAATTTAAACAGTGTTTTGTCATTTCTATTAAATTTACAATTTCTATATTTCTTTTTTGCCATATTTATTCCTTATCTATTTTTTTAAAAAACCAATATTACCCTTCATCCTTATCTCTAATCTTAATCAAATTCAATTTTTCCCTTCTATTCTATATTATACCCCTTCGCATTGTCATCTATTTTTATATCCATCCTCACATTGGTTAATTATGTAATTATGTAATACAGTTGTTTAATACAAATTCAATATTTTAATATAAATCAATTAGTTATGTAACTATCTTTTTTGTATATTAATCAATATGAACATTAATATTCCAATTATTTCCATGCAATCCAATTTCTTACAAATCAATTAATTATATTTACCAATAATAATAAACCAAATAATTTCTCCCATATATTCCTCCAAACCACAACTTAACCATTTCTGCTTTCAACACAATATACAATTAATAGTATCTCAATTATTACAATTCCCTAGTTAAATAGAGCTTTTTTTCTTTTGTGTTTTAAAATCTTGAACCTCCTCTTTTGCCCTAAATTTCCCATTGTTTGCAGTTTTGCACCTACTTTTTTGGTGAGGAAAAAGAAATCTCTCTCCCTGCTTCATTTTGTCACGTTGGTGCAAAGACCCTGCTTTACTTTCAGTTTCCTTTTTGCTAGGGGAAAAAAAATTGCTCCAGCAGGCAGTTTGCTGCAAAAATTGCAGCAGGCAAAGAGCTTGCAAAACAAGAGCTTGCAAAAGAGCCTGCGCAAAACAGCTGAGAGCAAATCAGCTGAGAGTCGGGAGGCGGATCTAATCAACTTATGGTAAATAAGCTACGCTGAAGCTGAAAGAGGCTTTTTTTTCTATTTTTGCAGGCACCGATCTTCTCATTTGTTTTCTTTTAACACTGATCAGCTGTAGGGCGGCCCTTTGAAGCCCCATGGCAAGAATTTAAACAGCTATTTTTTCCTCTAGGCATCAGCTGGGACTCAGGAGGCAGCAATAGATTGGGAGTGGGCGGGGTAAGCGACCGGTGACCCACGATCCAACAGAGGCAGAGGGTGAGGGTGAGTGAAAGCGTGGTGGGGGTGACCCCTGTGAAATGGCCGTTCGACCCCCAAAGGGGTCGCGACCCCCAGATTGAGAACCACTGCTTTAAAGGATGATGGTGGAAATGCATATTTGTTCGGGTTCTCAGAGAAACTACTAAAAAAACCATCTTCATACTTGTGTATTGGCTAAAATCTGCATTCTGACTTAAAGGGAGGGGTCTCTACCACTTTAATCCTTTAATCACTTTAATTAGTCGGGCTTCAGACCCGGGTACAGCACGGAAACGGCATTGGTCGCGTTGGTTGATGATCTCTGGAGGGCTCGGGACAGGGGGTGTTCCTCTGTCCTGGTCCTATTTGATCTCTCAGCAGCTTTTGATACCATCGACCATGGTATCATGCTGCACCGGTTGGAAGAGTTGGGGGTGGGAGGCACTGTGTTACAGTGGTTCTCCTCCTTTCTCTCCAACCGGTCGCAGTCGGTGTTGGCAGGGGGGCAGAGATCGACTCCTAGGCCCCTTATATGCGGGGTGCCACAGGGATCGGTTCTCTCGCCCCTCCTGTTCAACATTTATGTGAAGCCGCTGGGTGAGATCATCCGTGGTTTTGGGGTGAGATATCATCAGTACGCTGACGACACCCAGCTGTACATCTCCACCCCAGACCACCCCAACGATGCCCTTGAAGTGATGTCCCGGTGCCTGGAGGCCGTGCGGATCTGGATGGGGAAGAACAGGCTCAGACTCAATCCATCCAAGACTGAGTGGCTGTGGTTACTGACGTCCCGATATAGTCAGCTGGTACCATCACTGACTATTGGGGGCGAATCATTGGCCCCCACAGAGAGGGTGCGCAATTTAGGCGTCCTCCTGGACTCACGGCTGTCCTTAGAAGACCATCTGACGGCCGTGTCTGGGAGGATTTTTCATCAGGTTCGCCTGATCTGCCAGTTGCGCCCCTTTCTGGATCGGGACTCCTTACTCACGGTCACTCATGCCCTTGTCACCTCCCGCCTGGACTACTGTAATGCTCTCTACATGGGGCTCCCCTTGAGGAGCACCCGGAGGCTCCAGCTGGCGCAGAGTGCGGCCGCGCGGGTGGTGATGGGAGCGACGTGGCGCTCTCATGTGACACCGCTCTTGCGCGAGCTGCACTGGCTCCGGTGGTCTTCCGGGTGCACTTCAAGGTGTTGGTTACCACCTTTAAAGCGCTCCATGGCTTAGGACCCGGGTACTTACAGGACCGCCTACTACCTCCAATAGCCTCCCACCGACCGGTACGCTCCCATAGAGAAGGACTCCTCCGGGTGCCGTCGGCCAAACAATGTCGACTGGCGGCCTCCAGGGGGAGAGCCTTCTCTGTGGGAGCACCCACTATCTGGAACGATCTCCCCCCAGAGATTCAGCGGATCCCGGACCTTCGTGCTTTCCGCCGTGAGTTAAAAACTTTTTTATTTCATCAAGCGGGCCTGGCATAGTATCTCCCCTTTTTATAAGAAAATTTTAAATTGTATAATCCAAATTTTTAGATCTGGGATTTATATATTTTTTTAAAAAATGGGTTTGAATTGTTGGGCAATTGTTTAATTTGGTTTTAATTCGGTTTTAAATTTTGTATTTATGTTTTTTTTTTATCTCTGCCTGTTCACCGCCCTGAGTCCCCTCGGGGAGAAGGGCGGTATATAAATCAAATAAACCATAAACCATAAACCAATCCTACTGCCTTGCCTAAGGGTATTGAGATCTTGCTTTACCTGGATGGCTGTCACTTCTGCTTAATAAAAGAAATCCTTTTGAACAACCATGTTTCTGGTAGCTTTGGACTCCTGAGATTTTTACATTCCAAACTAAGTGAAAGCAAGTTGAAATCTCCCGAAAACTCCACTATCAGCCCAGCAACAGCATCAAACAGCCCAAACAGGGAAACTGCTGCCTAGAGGTAAACAATTGCAACAATAGCAATCTCAACTGAACCCTAGACCCAACTCAATGAATAGGAACTCACATCTGATTATCATGGTTATTTTGGGTATCATTCACAGAAACAGTACTAGCCCTCTCTTCCCCCTGAATTGGGGAAGCAATCATTGCATACCCAAAAGTTAGTTGCATGTAACTCTGAGGAGGAACTCATCCTCTGCACTCAACCGGGTCTTGGAATATGCACAAGATTTTCCCTGCCACCTACAATAAGTATAGGAATAAGAGTGGTTTTGTTACAGGCTGATATGAGATTCAGCAATACCAACCAGAGACCAAGGCCAATGAGAATCTGATGACCTGATATACAGGATGGACATAGAGAGCTAGAATGTGGGACCAGATTAAGAAATCATATCCAACTTCCTGAGAGTGCCCTTCCCTCTATTTCTTGCCATATGTTCCTCTGCCTTGATGTTCCTACAAGTCCTTTCATCACAATCTTTCCTGTCTCCCTTACCCCATCAGCTAATCTACCTATCAGGTTCCAAGTAATGCACCCATCACAAATTGAACTCCAAAGCATTCCATTTCCTCAAAGAACAAATTTATTTAGTTACATGATCTAGGCACTAACTTGTGGAAAGCCAGTACTGAAGTTACCACGCTTTCCACCCCAATATAAATACTAGTTTCTCACATTTTCAAAACAAACTAGCCCATTGTCCAACTAACTTGAGAGCTGCTTCCTTGGTGACTTCTCTCCTTCTCCAGTCAGCCAGCTGTTGGAATGTGCTTGACTCATCAGCTAACTATGTTGTTTTGGCTGAAAGCTCTATCCTCCTCGGCTCTCCCCCCTTCAACTCCAAACCGTGTCAAACTGAATTCATGTCAGAATACCCCAGAATACAAACAATCCCACACCCCAATCAAATTCAGGCTTGACAGGCTGCCCCCCTCAATTAAAGGAACATCTCTGCAAGAGACAAAGCACAGTCAATGCCACTAGCCCCCTCTCCCTCCAATAGGAGGCCCCTTGGGTTTCTGAGGGTACTTTTCATGGAACTGCTTTACCAATCCATCTGCACTTACTTTCCAGCTCTTCACCCAGGTGACCTCAGAAAGTGGGTAACCCTTCCAGTATACGAAGTATTCCAATTTTCCCTTTGCACTCTTGAGTCTAAGAGTCTCTTTATCTTGTAGTGAGTTTGACCCTCGATCACAATGGGCTTACGGGGTGCTCGATCCACTGGTTGGACTTGTGAACTCACTGCTGGTTTCAAAAGACTACAGTGGAATACTGGATGTACCTTCCTCAGCAACTGGGGAAGTTGAAGCTGTACCGTGACTGGGTTTATCTCTTTCACTATGGGGAACAATCCTAGGAACTTGGGACTGAGCTTCTTAGAGGCTAGTTTCAATCTCAGATTCAATCTTTGTGGACAAGTAAACCCTATCCCCCACCTTAAACTCCAGTTGGGGAGATCGGTGCTTGTTAGCCTGTTTTTATTTATTTATTTTATTTATTTATTTTATTTAAATTTATATACCACCCTTTTCCTGCTGGACTCAGGGCGGTGCACAGCCAGAAATAAAAAACATTTCAATACAAAATTTAAAAATTTAAAAGAATTTCGGCCAAAAATTTAAAAACCTCCCAACTAAAACCCATTAGACAATTTAAAATCTAATATCTCAGAAAAGGGAGGGGGGTTTACGCCAGCCCTGCTTGATGGAAAAGAAAAGTTTTTAGGGCATGGCGAAAAACCCAGAGATCTGATATCCTCCGTATCTCTGGGGGCAAATTGTTCCAGAGGGCAGGTGCTGCCACAGAGAAGGCCCTCCCCCTGGGGGTCGCCAGCCGACACTGCCTGACTGACGGCACCCTGAGGAGTCTCTCTCTGTGGGAGCGTACTGGCCGGTGGGAGGCTATTGGCGGCAGAAGGCGGTCCCGCAAATACCCAGGTCCGATGCCTTGGAGCGCTTTAAAGGTGGTAACCAACACCTTAAAGTGCACCCGGAAGTCCACCGGGAGCCAATGCAGCTCACGCAGGAGGGGTGTCACATGGGAGCGCCCCCTCGCTCCCATAATCCCCCGCACGGCCGCATTCTGCACCAGATGGAGCCTCCAGGTGCACCTCAAGGGGAGCCCCATGTAGAGAGCATTGCAGTAGTCCAGGCGGGAAATGACGAGTGACTGTGCGTAAGGAGTCCCAATCCAGAAAGGAACGCAACTGGGGAATCATACAAACCTGATGAAAAGCCCCCCTGGCCACAGCTGTCATATGCTCTTCTAAAGACAGCCGTGTATCCAGGAGGACACCCAAGTTGCGAGCCCTCTCCGTGGGGGCCAGTAACTCGCCCCCAATAGCCAGCGATGGCGCCAGCAGGCTATATCGGGACGCTGGAAGCCACAGCCACTCAGTCTTGGAAGGGTTGAGTGGAAGCCTGTTACTCCCCATCCAGATCCATACGGCCTCCAGGCCCCGGGTCATCACTTCAAGGGCATCGTTGGGATGGCCTGGGGTGGAAATATACAGTTGAGTGACATCAGCATACTGATGGAATTCCACCCCAAAGCCACGGATGATCTCACCCAGCGGCTTCACATAAATGTTGAACAGAAGGGGCGAGAGGACCGATCCCTTTGGCACCCCACAAACAAGGTGCCTTGGGGTCGACCTCTGCCCCCCTGCCAACACTGCCTGCGTCCGGTCGGAGAGATAGGAGGAGAACCATTGGAGAATGGTGCCCCCCACTCCTAACCCCTCCAACCCCTCCAACCATGGTTGATGGTATCAAAAGCCGCTGAGAGATCTAATAGGCCCAGGATAGAGGAACAACTCCTATCCCGAGCCCTCCAAAAAACATCCACCAACGTGACCAATGCTGTTTCCCTGCTGTGCTCAGGCCTGAAGCTGAACTGGCATGGATCCAGATAAACAGCTTCATCCAGATACCCGGGAAGCAGTCGCGTCACCACACTTCACCACGAAGGGAAGATTGGAAACTGGATGATAATTAGCCAAAACAGCCGGATCCAGAAAGGGCTTCTTGAGGAGGGGCCTCACCACTGCCTCTTTCAAGACAGAAGGCAAGACACCCTCACCCAAGGAAGCATTGATAATCCCCTGGAGCCAGCCTCGCGTAACCTCCCGGGAGGCCAGTACCAACCAGGAGGGACATGGGTCGAATAAACATGTGGTCACGTTCAGCCGCCCCAGTATCCTGTCCACGTCCTCGGGAGCAACAGGGTCGAACTCCTCCCGAATGACATTCTCAAGGCAGGCCTCCATCATCCTGTCTGTACCTACCCAGTCAGAGAGCAGGCCTTCCCGAATTTTTTTATCGTGCAGATATTGAACAAAATCCTCAGCATGACCCTGCAAGGGATCCTCCCGTGCTCCCATGGAGGAGGGAGCAGGTCACCCTAAACAGGGCGGCTGGGCGGTTATCTGCCGATGCTATAAGAGCGGAAAAATAGTTAAATTTTGCTGCTTTTATTGCCACTAGGTAGGTCTTAATGTGAGCTCTTACCCGTGTTTGGTCGGATTCAGAACGACTAGACCTCCAACTGCTCTCTAGGCATCTTTTCCAGTGCTTCATCTCCCTCAGCTCCTCAGAGAACCAAGGAGCCAAGTAGACTTGGCGATGGGTCAGAGGCCGCAAAGACACGACTTGGTCCAAAGCGCCAGCGGCCACCCTATCCCAGGCAGCCACCAGCTCCTCAGCCGAGTCATGAGTCAGAGCCTCAGGAAATGGCCCAAGCTCCATCTGGAACCTATCAGGATCCATCAGGCACCTGGGGCGGAACCATCTGGTCTGTTCCACCTCCCTGCAGCAGGGTGTGGTGGTTAGAAAGTCAAGCCTAAGGAGGGAATGATCCGACCATGACAAGGGCTCAATTGCTACTGCCCCTATCTCAAGATCATTCGTCCACTACCCAGAGACAAAAATCAAGTCCAGAGTGTGTCCTCCCATGTGAGTGGGTCCATGAATTAGCTGGGTCAGGTCCATGTCGGTCATGGAAGCCATTAACTCCCGAACTCCCGAATCCTCAGACGCTTTGCTGACAGATGGCAGGTTGAAGTCCCACATGACCATAAGCCTGGGGTCTCCAGCGCCACTTCAGCAATCACGTTGAGTAGCTTGGGCAGGGCAGCTGACACATGGCAGGGAGCCAGGTACATAATCAGCAAGCCCATCTGCCTCCCTTGTCCCCACTTCACCAGGAGACTCTCATATCTGGCTATCTGAGGTACAGTGGCCTCCCTTGGGGTGAGACCCTCCTTTACAAGAACTGCCACCCCCCTGCCCCTCCCCTGGGCCCTCGGCTGATGGAATGCCTAGAAACCCGGTGGGCCCATCTCAACGAGGGGGACCTCCCCTCTTGGCCAAACTAGGTCTCCGTAATACCTACCAGGTCCGCACCCCCCTCCTGAGCGAGATCACAAATGAGGGGGGCTTTATTTACCACAGACCTGGCATTGCACAACATCAACTGGAGGCCCCGGGCCTGAGGACCTGAACAACCTGGGGAGCAAGAAGAGCATTGGGGGCCGGAGCACGCAATCGCTCGCAAGTAACGAGTGCGTCCTCCCCTAACACGATGCGGCCCCCTGCTCCCACCATATCTGCCCCTCCCACCCACAATGCCAATGGAAACGCCCTCCCCTCTGTAGGAACTAGCCCCCAACCCCCCCCAACACCTGTGGTTGCCCCCCAAACTCACCCCTGTCGTACATATTACATTCTCCCTCCGCCCCTTAAAAAGCGAATTAAAAACGAATACAAAGAACTTTTAAAATCCCCAACACCTTCGTGCCACCTCTCAGGATCCCAGGACCCATCTTTGAGGTACTTTTTGGCAAGGCCAGTAGGCCACTTCCAGGAATTGGGGGCATTCCTTAAAGCCCATAAGTCTGATCTTGCATACAGTCGTGGAGCCATAGGCAGCCATGGAAGAGGGTGCGAAAAATGACAAACAGGAGATGTTGATAGTGAACTGGGAACTGGTCAAAAGTCTCCCAAACATCGGGAACCTCCTCACCCAGGAATCCCCTCACAACACTTGGGTGAGGCATAGTTGGTAGCTACCATCGTCCTCACACCACGACAGCATCCCGAACTTCAACTGGGAGTTCTGTCTGGCGGTATTCTCAACCACTGCAGAGCTCCCACCCCTGCACAGTCAGTTCGATGTCATAGGACTGCCACTGCCCTCTCACGGCAGTGGGA
The DNA here is from genome assembly GCA_012654045.1 of Ptyas mucosa. Lineage (NCBI taxonomy): Eukaryota > Metazoa > Chordata > Lepidosauria > Squamata > Colubridae > Ptyas > Ptyas mucosa. The sequence goes on from WNWU01000125.1 coordinate 2,698,408, forward strand.
ATCCCCACACAGGACAAGCCAGTTCCATGGAGGAGGTAAAACCAATGCCCTCACAGTCGTCCAGGTCTGAGTTTCAACTCGCTGGTCCTGGGCAGGGTCCCCAGATGGAATAAATGGGGCCCAGGGTTCAACACCCCCTCTAGAGGGGTAAAGAAGTCTCGTAGGGTTAATACCCTCCAAAGACCCCTCATGCCCAGGGAGTGCCCAAGAAACACAATAGGCACAACCGATATAGCTCCAGTGGGTAATCTCAGCGGCGACCAGCAGAGAGCAGCGGCGGTCCCTTGATGTCCCATGGGTACAGCAGGTCTCACATTCACCGTCAGCACCAGCAGAACAAGACCCGAGTGAGCAAGCCACCTCCAGCTCCCTTCGGCTCCGCCCCTCCGGTTCTCGTCTCCTCCGCCGATCGGCTCGAGACCCCCCAGGCTTTCCAGGATACCCTCTCCAACCTTCCTGGAGAAGGCACCGTCCTCGCTCCTTGGCCTCCCAACGACCCAGCCCGCTGACTCCGCCGCTCCACTGCCTTGCTTAGGGACTGTTTGTATTTTCCCATGCTTTCTTCAATGACTCCATCCACTCAATTAGTGACATGGAGGAAGGTGGGTCCATAGGGAGCTCTGGCATGGGGACAAATTCTACTCCACTGGTCACTTGGAAGGGGGTCAGGCCAGTGCTACTGTGCACCACATTGTTCTACACCACTTCAGCAACTCTGCCCAATCTGATTGCTGATAGTTGACATAGCATCTTAAATATTGCTTCACCATGGTGTTGGTCCATTCTGCGGCCCTGTTAGTGCTCGGATAAAATGCCAGACTAAGCCTTTGCAAGGACCCTTGCTAGGCCCTCATGAACTCTCTCCCGAACTTGCAGTGAATTGGACTGCCCGATTGAAGATGATTCTGCAGGGGACTCCATGCAACCTATAAATATGCATTGATCCCTCTAAAATCCATGCACAGCCTCATCGACCCAGCCTTCTTTTCCTTGAAGAGGACTGGGGTGGCTAACCTTAGATTTCACTGGCTGGATGAATCCACCGGCTAGGTTAGCATTGATGTACTTCCTTAGCTCTCTCATCTCTTTTGGGGTCATGGAGTAAATTTTTGGCTTCGATAGTTTAGCCCCTGGCAGGAACTCAATGGCACAGTCAGTGGGACAGTGAGGTAGTAGCACACTAGCATCCTCCTTGCTGAATGCCTCTGTTAGGTCCCGGTATTCTCTAGGGCTCTGGAGGGTACTGGGGAGTGGTTGTGAGGCAGTTGTAGTCTTCTCGTCTTGCTTAGCATCGTCTCATGGTTGGGAGGTCTCCTCTCTGACAGTTGGACTTGGGGGGTAAAGCCCTATCCCAATCCTCAGATCTCAATAGCCATCCTTCCATGTGATGATGGGCTCCCACTTGTCCAACCATACCAACCCTAGTATCACCACCTCTCTAATTTTTGGCGCTACTATGAAGTGGAGGTGCTCTCTGTGCCGACCCATCTCCAGTCTTAACGGGTTCAGTAAGGAGCATGGTAGGGACCCCACCGATTAACGACCCATTGACCTGCTCAAACCATTTCAATCGCATCATTTTCTTCATCCAGATCCCCAGTTTTAGGACAGTGGGCAGGTTGATTAAACAGCAGGTGCAACCTGTGTCGATTATTGCCTGTGAGATTTTAAAGAACAACAAACCTCATAAAAAGTGAAACAGAGACCATGAACAAGTAAAAAGCAGATTTATTATCGATATACATATGTGGAGATATATATATATATCTCATAAGCTTTTGCTTATGGCATACATACATACATACATACATACATACATACATATATAGCAATCCTTTTGCTTAAAAGGATTCTTCCATGAAAGAGAGAGAACATCTTGCCACTCCAAATACATGGTTTAAATACTTTTTCAGGCAAGCAGCAAAACAATTAAAACGCCCCTACCTGTCATTGTTTTTCAGTTGTTACATAAGGTTTTGGCTTTCTCACATGTTCCACCCTGGAGTTCCCCTCCAAAAATACCCTCTAAAAAAACCTCTAAACATGTATTCTTAATTGTTTGTTATTGTTCTTATTAATTAGACAATTAGTCTTTTCCTCCTTTTCAATGAAGCTTGGGACAGCCTGAATGTACCAAACTTAGAATGTACCAAAACATCTATTTCCTCAAAACAGGGATCATACGCATTTCCCATATCTTACTCAGAATAATGTGATTACTCATGTCCCATTCAGATTAATGTCAGAGCAGATTAACTCAGGTTATATAAAGGATAAATATGGAGTCACCCAGACTATCAGGAATAATTCTTTTTTCTCTCAATCCTCCCTTTCCCTTTTTATCAGTTTTATTCCTGTAGCTCATCATGTATGTTTTGTAACATTATGGATACTTTCTGTCTCCCTAATCTTGTTCTTGATTGATTCTTCAGTTGTTTTCTTTGGTTTAGTTACTTGATAGCAATACTTCCAACAGTTACAATATACAAGTACACATTTGATACAGATACAGGAGCTAAGGCATATGATTACAATAATAATGATACCTACGAACAGATCCTTTAACCAAGCAAAGATGGGTAACCAAGAAGTTAACAAATTCCTCTAAAAAAGCAATTTTTTCTGTTATATGTGTTAAATGTGTAGTGATATTATGCAACTTTTGCAGTTTAGACTCAATAAATTGTGATTTATCAGATAAATTGAAGCAACACATACCTTGGAATTCCTCACATCTATGTCCCATCCTTGACAACATATAGTCTATAGCCATACGATTTTGCAATAGAGAATTTTCTGATTTCTCCCATCTCATCAGCCAGTGCAGCAATAACAGATGATGTTTCATGTATACTTTTTGCTAAAGCACAGGCAAGATGTCCAAGTTACAGCGGGTTATATTGAGTAGCCATCCAGGGAAACATTCCCAAAAGCCCTGCTTGAACTTTATTTAATATTACTACCTCGTCATTACATCCTGCATCAAATGCTTCATGTAATGTAGCTCTCTTACCCTTATATATCTCTATATATGTTCCATCCTCCATATGATTATATGATTCTATTGGTATTGTATGCCATTTTATAGGCTTTACAGGTGCATAAATAATTATATGTGGTTGCTTCTCAGGACTAGGTGCTTCCACATGTTCATGTCCATGCACATGTGATTCATCTACTGTTTCTAACATACCATCATGTGTAGCCACCTTTGTGGCAACTTTATTGGGCACTCGGTTACTGTGATAGAGACTAATATTCATCATTTCATAGTAAAATTCTGTTTTCTGACATGTCTTAAAATGTGCAACTGCCATAAAGGTAGTCAGACGTCCAATTGTACAAGGACTACCTATTGCATATACAGGTATGTATCTATAGGCATATAATCCACAAAATACAAACCATACTCTAGGTAAATATAAGACCTGGCTCGTAACATCTATCTCTTCCACTTCAGAACAGTGGAATGTGCATTCAGTAAGCACTGGAACATATATTACTTTCTCCTGTTTTTTCTCAGGATGTTTATATACCACACAATCATAAGCTGGTAATATAGTTTTTACTTCAATCACCAGTTTTTTCTGGTTAGTCTATTTAATAGGTTTTTGTGGACTTCCAAATATAGTGATCACATGTGATAGATTATAATTATTAGGTTGTATGATTTGTGCTTCCTCAAATAAAAACTTTCCAGGTACTGGCACCCCAACAAAACATGTCGACATTATATCAGAGAACGTAATCTTCCCTTTTATACAAAAGGACGAACTGTTGAGAGCTACTTTCATCAGGTCCAAGAAAATATTCCCTTCCTTTTTATTTAGACTAGGTTCTCTCACTTGTCTAGTATACCTTGTTGGTGCTTTAAGATATCCAACAGTGCATCTACCCTTCCATATAAAAGGTAATTTAGCCAATGCTATATTTCCACATAAAAACATAAGTTTGGAGGGAGCTTTCAACTCAATATATGGCAAATGTAGCCCTTCCTCTATAATCCTAAACTTTTTATAAGAAGGAGTATAATTACCATATCGATCAGTGCATTGATTGTATAAGAATTCCATTCTATTTGAAAGATAGATATTATACTGGGAAACTATTTCATATGTACAGTTGCACCTGGGGTATTTCCCCAAAGGTACACCATCATCAAAAGAGGATTTAATACAAATCCCAGCTTCATTTGTAGTTTCTATCAGGGTTAGTGGTGTCTGAATCAGGGAATATTGTTGCTATGGAAACACAGTTGCTGCCATGTTATAGGATAACTAGGCAATACAGCCAAAGTTCCCATTCCTATCTGCACTTGTTGCATAATTTCCCATAAAGTAATGACTATCACCACTGTAAACCCCATCTTCTTAGTGGACTAGGCCCCTTGTCTGGAGTATGTTTAAATGTGTAAAAGCTTAAAAGCTTACCATTAGACCTCGAGTCTATCAGCCGATTGTAGGGAACTTACATCCACCGGATACCACAGCATTGATTTACACCATTCAATTGTTTCCTTTCTTAATACAATCAATAACACAATAAAAATGTTTATTACTCCCAACCAAATGTTCAAATCAACTGCCCAAAGTTCCATCAGTCATTGGAAAGCTCCATCAATCATCAGAGATCTGTCTTCTGAAGGTTAATTTAAGCAGGTTTGTTGCATCTGTTGATACAGTCCATGCATAGGGCGAGCCCACTGGTCCTTTAACTCTGGAGTAATGTATCCAGCCTCTTTCCTTGGTCCTCACAGCCGACTCAGTAGTTAACAACACCTGGAATGGTCCTTCCCACACTGGCTGTAATTTCTTTTCCCTTATTGATTTTATCAGGATCCAGTCACCAATTTTGTAACCATGTACTTGGGAAATCAAGAGGTGGAGTTTGTGTCCGTAGTCCTTTAGACCTTAAACGAGAAAAACACTGGGACAGTCCCTGTATATTTTTTTCTAAGAAAAACATCTTTAAGTTTCATTCTAGGCAGTCCCATACTCCCAGTATAAGGTAAATCAAACATCATATCATATGGTAAAACATCTTTTCTTTAGATCAGCGGTTCCCAACCTGGGGGTCACGACCCCTTTGGGGGTCGAACGGCCATTTCACAGGGGTCGCCAAAGCCCTCTCTCTCACACACACACCACGCTTTCACTCACCCTCACCCTCCGTCTCTGTTGGATCACCGGTCATTGGTCGCTTACCCCACTCACTCCCAATCTATTGCTGCCTCCTGAGTCCCAGCTGATGGCTAGAGGGAAAAAAGCTGTTTAAATTCTTGCCGCGGGGCTTCAAAGGGCCGCCCTATAACTGATCAGTGTTAAAAGAAAACAAATGAGAAGATCGGTGCCTGCAAAAATAGAAAAAACAGCCTCTTTCAGCTTCAGCATAGGTTAATTACCATAAGATTAATCTCCTCCCGACTCTCAGCTGATTTGCTCTCAGCTGTTTTGTGCAGGCTCTTTGCAAGCTCTTGTTTTGCAAGCACTTTGCCTGCTGCAATTTTTGCAGCAAACTTTGCCTGCTGGAGCAATTTTTTTCCCCTAGCTAAAAGGAAACTGAAAGTAAAGCAGGGTCTTTGCTGCAACGTGACAAAATGAAGCAGGGAGAGAGATTTCTTTTTCTTTTTCCTCACCAAAAAAGTAGGTGCAAAACTGCAAACAATGGGAAATTTAGGGCAAAAGAGGAGAGTTCAAGATTTTAAAACACAAAAGAAAAAAAGCTCTATTTAACTAGGGAACTGTAATAATTGAGATTAATTGTATATTGTGTTGAAAGCAGAAATGGTTAAGTTGTGGTTTGGAGGAATATATGGGGGAAATTATTTGTTTATTATTATTGGTAAATATAAATAATTGATTTGTAAGAAATTGGATTGCATGGAAATAATTGGAATATTCATGTTCATATTGATTAATATACAAAAAAGATAGTTATATAACTAATTGATTTATATTAAAATGTTGAATTTGTATTAAACAACTGTATTACATAATTACATAAATAACCAATGTGAGAATGGATATAAAAATAGATGACAATGCGAAGGGGTATAATATAGAATAGAAGGGAAAAATTGAATTTGATTAAGATTAGAGATAAGGATGAAGGGTAATATTGGTTTTTTAAAAAAATAGATAAGGAATAAATATGGCAAAAAAGAAATATAGAAATTGTAAATTTAATAGAAATGACAAAACACTGTTTAAATTTGTGAACTGGCCAAATACTCTGTTCGAAGAAAATACATTGTATGTTTGTATGTGTGTTTCTAATTATTGCTATTTATTCATATTTGTTCTCTTTTATTCTTTAAAGTTTAACAATTCATTCTTTATCTTAATATCTTTATATTTGTTTGGGGTTGGTTTTCTTCCCTTCCATCTTTTTTATTGTACAGCAATCTTTCTCCTCAAACCTACCACCTCTCTCTTTTCTTTCCTTCTTACTTTCTCTTTCCGCCCCTCTTCTTCTCCTCCCTACTTCCTCTTCCTTTCTCCTTCTCCTCCTCTCTTCCTCCTTCTCTTACCCTCTCTCCTACTCTAATTTCCCTTCCCTTCCTTCATTCTTCTCTATTGCTGTATCCTTTTATGCATATGGACTACTCAGAGGGCTGAAAAAGTTATTTTTGATTGGTCCTCGCACTTTTGACCATTCCTCGAACTTACGACTGTCCTCACATTTTATGTTTTTGCCCTATCTTGTCACCATGGTGAAGAGAAGCAGTTGTGAAA
>WNWU01000125.1:2705151-2753070 GCA_012654045.1 Ptyas mucosa
CTATCTTGTCACCATGGTGAAGAGAAGCAGTTGTGAAATGAGTGACATGGTTGTTAAGAATGCTGCACGGGCATAAATGTGAGGATGGTCATAAGTGTGAGGACCAGTCAAAAGTGCGAGGATCTGTCGGAAATGACTTTTTTCAGCCCTCTGAGTAGTCCCTATGCACATAGCCATGGCGACCCGGTCACATGCCCAGCTAGCGATGCCCACCCAGTCATATGACCTCCAAGCCACACCCACAAAATAAGCCACGCCCACAGAACTGGTAGTAAAAAAATTTAGAACCCACCCCTGGTTGGGGGTCACCACAACATGAGGAACTGTATTAAAGGGTCACGGCATTAGGAAGGTTGAGAACCACTGCTTTAGATGAAAAAGAGATAAAGGCAAACATTTCGTCCAAAGAACCTGGAGCTCCAACATTAACCTCTTCATTGAATGTTTCTATTGCCAATATTTTTATTGCCAATCAATCCCCAAATGCACCATTACCTTTATCACCTGGACAGAGAAATGTGTACCTCTATCACTATCAATATCCATATTTGAGTATAATCTACTTGGATTTGTTGAAATGGCCAAATGGCCAAATCTCTACATGTTTACGCATAAAACATCTTTTCTTTTTATTCTTACACAATGTATTTATGTATTCGTACACAATGTAAATAGTATCTCCCCACTTGTACGGCTATCGTTTACATGCCTCTACAAATATATTTCCTTTTATAAATTCTAGTAACGCTTGTATCCCCTCTCTATTATATTCCTCATAATATATTTACTACTATTCATAATCAAACTATTTTCCATTTCTCTTTTCCACACTCTCATTTCTCATCTGTGCCTCTACTGCAATCAGAATTTTTTGTTTACACTAACATACATATATGCTTTCTCCCTGCCAACTGATCAGTATAATTATTTCGGGAAGCTTTATTATTATTGTTATTATTATTATTATTATTATTATTATTATTATTATTATTCAAGCCAATGAGCTCTATTGCCTAAACAACCTTTTTATTACACTCAGCCATCTTCACACATACATACCATTAAACAACATTTGCAGACCTGGAATAAAACGTGGGGAGGTTTTATCCCTTCAGATTCCATTTTGTTTCCATCCTTGACATTCAGAGTTCAATTTGTGATGGGTGCATTACTCGGAACCTGACATTAAGCCAGAATTGCCCAAAAAACCCTAAAACCCTTTGCTCCAACAGGAGCTACATTCCAGGGTCCTGAGCCTCGCTTGTGTCAGGTTTTGACGTAATCTCAAATAAATTTCATTCTCAAACACAAAGTCTTTGATGAATCGCTCCTTTATTGAAGAATTTACGATCTGACCTGAACTCATATGCAGCCAAAACTGATTCTCTGAAACCAACCCCTCCCCTTCTGCCTCTCAAAATCTCAATGCCCATTGGCCATCTTCCAAGTCAGTCTCTTCTGCCAACTACTTCAGATCACAGGAATGTCCCCCTCCCTTCATCACCTGGGTAACCCTATCTATTAAGGGGGAGAAGAACACTAGAACAAATGCCAAGCTACTAAAACTTCAAACTGCTTCTGCTAGCTCTTTTTTTTCTTTTCTCTTTGATCTTCATGGCAGCGATGAAAATAGAACAAGTTAGATCACTGACATCCAGCCCCTCTCCCTTCATTTCTCAAAGGCGGCCTGCTGGGGGGGGACGACAACAAGTTAAGCATCATTATCCCATCCGAGGGTGTGCCCCCCCTCTCCCGGCTTTCCCGGGTGATCTGCAGGGAATTTGGCTATAAGGTGGTCAGCTTGGATGTTTGTGCTCCTCACCCAGGAAGCCTCTGATAGAGGGTAACCTTTCCATTTAATTAAGTATTGGAGGCGCCCCTTGTGCCACCTTGAATCGAGGATTCGCTGTACCTCATAGTGAGTTTGGCCCCCAATGACCAGGGGACCGGGGGGGTCACATGGTACCAGCCTTAGAGTTGACCCCACTACTGGCTTTAAAAGGCTGCTGTGGAAAACGGGGTGTATCTTCCCTAGGAGTCGGGGCAGCTGCAATTGTACTGTAACCGGGTTGATTATTTTTACTATAGGGAATAGTCCTATAAATTTCGGACCCAATTTTTTGCTCGGGAGTCTGAGTCTCAAAAAGTTGGTGGAGAGGTAGACTTTCTCGCCTACTTAGAATGGCCTTTGGGGAGTTCGATGCTTGTCTGCTTGTTTCTTATAAGATTGTGCCGCCTTGGTCAATGCCCTCTTAATGTTCTCCCAGGTGCCTCTTAACATCGCCATCCAATCGGTCAAACTGACTGAGGAAGGGGGCTCCCTTGGGTACTCTGGCATGGGGACGAAATCCATGCCACTCACTATTTTGAATGGGGTTAATCCCATGCTACTGTGGACAGCATTATTATACGCGACCTCTGCAAAAGATAGGAGGTCTGCCCAATTGGACTGTTGGTAGTCAATGTAGCATCTTAAGTATTGCTCTATCATAGCATTCAGTCTCTCCGCCCCCCCCATTGGTGCTCGGGTGAAACGCTGAGCTGAGGCCTTGGGACGACCCTATGGAGCGTAGGAACTCCCTCCAGAATTTTGCTGTGAATTGGACTCCTCGGTCGGAGATAATCCTTTGGGGGACTCCATGCAGGTGGTAGATGTGTTTCAGGAACAGTTTGGACAACTGACGAGCTGAGGGCAGCCCACTGCAAGGAATAAAGTGCGCCTGTTTGGAGAATAAGTCTATTACAGTCCAGATCACTGTATTTCCACCGCTCCTCGGTAGCTCTACTATAAAGTCCATCCCAATCTCCTCCCATGGTCTTGTCGGTTCAGCTACTGGTTGCAACAGTCTGGGAAGGCATCCTGGTCGTGTCTTCATCGTGGCACAAATGGTGCAACTTTTTACATAACTGTCTACGTCCTTTCTCATGTGGGGCCACCAGAACTGTCTTCGTACTAAGCGCAGAGTCTTTAGGAAACTGAAATGTCTTGCTGGCTTAGCGTCGTGGCTCCTCTTCAGGATTAAGGTGCGTAGAGTCTGTGGGACATAAAGCTTTGTCCCCTTCCAGACTAGATCATCCCTTTTTGTCAGGAGATGTTGATTGTCTCGGGACCAGGGGTCCGCCACTGTTTCAGTTTTGAGTTTTTTCGTTAGCTCACTTTCAAGTTGGTCTTGCTGGTCATGGCGTCGCCGTCTGGTGACCACCTGACCCACGACCTGGAGAGAAGGGATAATGGTGTTCACTACCTGCTCCCGTTCACTGTTATATTGGGGCATCCGGGAGAGTGCATCGGCCAAGAAATTCTTCCCCCCTGGGATGTGTTTGAGCTCGAAGTTGAAACGATTGAAGTATTGCGCCCAGCGGATTTGCCTGGGTGACAATTTCTGTGCGGTTCTAAGGGCCTCCAGATTTTTGTGATCAGTCCAAACTTCGAACGGCCTCTGGGCCCCCTCTAGTAGGTGTCACCAGGTTAGCAGTGCCCATCTTACCGCGAACGCTTCCTTCTCCCATGCCGCCCATCGCCTCTCTGTGTCGGTGAGCTTTCGGGAGGTATAGGCGCAAGGTTGTAGGCTCCCTTGGCCGTTCTTTTGGAGCAGCACAGCTCCAACTGCCACATTGCTGGCGTCAGCTTGGATGATGAAAGCCTGTTCAGGGTCAGGGTGCTTTAGGACAGGCTCTTTTGCAAACATCTCTTTTAGCATATCGAATGCCCATTGGCAGGTCGGGTCCCACAGTAGGGGCTGTCCCGGGTGGGGCTTTGTCGTCGGACTCCCCGTCTTTAGGAGGTCCATCAGGGGTTTGGCAATTTTTGCGAACAAGGGGATGAATTGTCTATAGAAGTTCACGAAACCTAAGAAGCTCTGCAGTTGTCTGCGTGTGCGAGGGGGTTTCCATTGTAGAACTGATTGTACTTTGGCTGAGTCCATCTCTACCCCCTCATTTGATATTCGGAAACCTAAGGAGTCTAGGCGTGATTGGTGGAACTCGCATTTTGACAGTTTGACATACAGGTTCGCCCCCAGCAGTTTCTCCAATACTTGACGGACGAGGGGTACGTGTTCATCTAAGGTTTCCGTGTAAATGAGGATATCGTTCAGGTAGACCAGAACCCCTTTGTAGAGGTGCTCATGTAGGACTTCATTTATCAGTTGCATGAACACCGCCGGGGCTCCTTGCAGTCCAAAAGGCATCACCTTAAATTGGAAACTTCCTAGGGGGCAGTTGAATGCTGTCTTCCACTCATCCCCTTCCTTGATGCGTATTCAGTAGTAGGCTTCTCGGAGGTCTAATTTGGTGAAGACTTTTCCTTTGGCCAGATGGGACAGCATGTCCTTCATAAGGGGGAGGGGATATAAGTTGTGCATGCAGATGGCATTTATGCCCCAGAAGTCAACCAACAGACGCTAGAGCCGTCTTTTTTCTCTTTGAAAGGACCAGTGCCGCGACCCGCGGTTTGGCTGGCTCAATGAAAACCCTTTGTAGGTTCTTGTCTATGTAGTTCTGCATTTCTTGCATCTCGCGGGGCGTCATGGCATATAGCTTAGGTTTCGATAATTTTGCTCCGGGGATGATCTTGATGGCGCAATCGGCATCGCGGTGGGGCGGTAGAACGTTGTACTCGGCTTCGCTAAACACCTCTGCAAGGTCTTGGTACTCCTCTGGAATCTGTTCTTTATCGTGGGAGCTGTCAGATGTGGCCCCCAGTTGCTCTGTCGTACCCTTGGGGAGGGGCTTTTGCACCGGCGCCTTCTTCCTTTGCCGCGGTGGGAAAGATCGGGGCTTCTGCATGGGGACCATCTCCCCTGGTTGGAGCGGTAGGGGTTGGGGGCCCTTTGCAATTCTCAGCCTGCGGGTCCCTTCTTGCCACCAGATGATTGGGCCCCACTTGTCTAGCCATGAGAGTCCTAGTATGACTGGGTCCATCATTTTGAGGGCTATTATAAATCGGATCTTTTCCCAGTGCTCTGCTAGCTCCAGCCTCACTGGCTCGGTCAGGTGTGTGGCATAAGTCCCCCCCACTAGGGATCCATCGACTTCCTCAAATCGGATTGGGTGGCTGAGTTTTTTGGCACGGATCCCCAATTTTAGGACTGTAGGTAGGTTAATCAGGCACCTCATGCAGCCTGAGTCTATTAGGGCTTGGAAAGTCCCTTGGGTGCCTGTCTTTGGGGCTGTTAGGCGTATAGGGAAAAGAAAAGGATGGATGGGTCCACTCACCACCGTCTTCACCCTCGTCCCCTCTGTCATATGACTTGGGGAATTGATTTCCCTCATCTGGGGTCTCTCTGGCTTTGGACAGGTGGGCAAAGGCCTCTGGACCCTGGGGGGTTTTCCTTGGTGCATTGGCGGTGCGCTTGAGTCCTCGTTCTGGGCGTGCCCTGGGCGGTGGGTCTTGTCTCGGTCTCGGGGTTCCACATGCTGCTGCCAGGTGACCGATCCCCCCCACACCTGTGGCACCTCAGTGGGCTCCGTGGGATGACTGGTCTCTGGGCAGGCTGTGGTGTCGCAGTTCCTTGTCTGTCAGGTGGTCTCCGGTCAGGTTGGCCTCCCTCCTTGCTACCTGGCTGTTTCGGCATGTCGTTGGCACGCAATCCCCTGTCAACTCTTATTGCTACTCGGAACCAATTGGAGAGTCGGTTTGGGACATCTCGATAAGCGATCACTTGGCCAATTCGCTTATACATGCTCGTCCTAAAAAAGTACACCAGTAGCCGTTCGGGTAGGGGAGGTAGAGTCCCAATGACTCTCCTGAATTCACGGATATGCTCTCTGATGGGCTTCCCCTTCTGCATCAGGTTTCTGAGCTTGTCTTCTACATAAGGGTCCTCCTCTGCCTCTTCGAACTGGGCTCATAGCCGTTGCAAGAACCCATCAGCGTCGCGCAGTTGGGGGGGCCCTGTTCTTGTATAGGGCTGCTGACCACGTCCTTGCTTCCCCCTCCAGACCCTCTGCAATGGCACTGACCAGGGCTCTGGGAGATGGGTAGAGGTGCCCATAACTTTCTATGTAGATTTCAGCTGTGTCGAGGAATTGTGCCAGTTGGTCTGGGTCGCCATCGAACTTCCCTCTAAAGCGGGGTGGTGGGCCCTCCCTCACTGCTCTATCTTCCCAGTGTGGGGCTCTGTAAGCCTGCTCTTGGTGCCAATAATCTTCTTCCCCTCTCAGTTTAGGGTAGGGGGGTGGTATTCGGTCCGGGTGGCTTTGCTTGCTTTGCAAGGGAGGGACCCATGGATGAGGCTTTGGGCTTCCCCTCCTTCCACCATGGTGGGGGAAGGGCTGCGCCTCCATCTAGGGTATCTCGATTGAGCAGGCTCGGCTGGTCCCCCCCTCTCCTTTGGCCTGCATGATGGCTTCTCCTCCTCCAGAAGGATGGCACGGTCAAACTTCTCCTTCAATTCATCTATGGGGGCCGGGAGTGGCTTCCCTGAACCTTCTTTGTGCCTGGCTTGCTGCCAATTCAGTAGCCAATCCACCCTCCCCAACTCGCTTAGGGGTTTCCCCTTTCCCTGGACATTCGGGAAGGGAAATTCGACCTCCGCAGCTTTTGGCAAGGGGCCCGTGTACTTATCTCTCTTCTCCTTGGCTCGCGTCCCAGTCCGAGCTGGGCTATCCTGTAGCTTCGTTGGGGGAGGGGGCAGATGAAGTCCCGAGGTATCCAAGCTGGCTGGAGTCAGGACTGGCTCTCCTCCAGTTGCTTGAAGTAAACTTTCCTCGGACAAACAGCTTCCCGCCATGGTGTCCGGACTGTTTCTCCACCCACTCCAAATATCCAGAGGGGAGGTGGAAGCTTTGAAGTCAGCCAGCCTGGCTTGGAAAGGAGTTTTGGCTATCTGTCAGGTTTCGATGTAATCTCAAATAAATTTCATTCTCAAACACAAAGTCTTTGATGAATCTCTCCTTTATTGAAGAATTTATGATCCGACCTGAACTCATATGCAGCCAAAACTGATTCTCTGAAACCAACCCCTCCCCTTCGGCCTCTCAAAATCTCAATGCCCATTGGCCATCTTCCAAGTCAGTCTCTTCTGCCAACTACTTCAGATCACAGGAATGCCCCCACAATCCGGGTCCTCATTTTACCTACCTCAGAAGGATGGAAGGCTGAGTCAACCTTGAGCCTGGTGAGATTTGAACTCACAGTAATTGCAGGCAGCTGGCAGCTAAGTGCTACTTAACAGCACTTTAGTTTGCTGCGCCACCAAGGCTCCAAAGTATATAAGTCTAAGTGCTATTGCTATCTACTCTGAAGATGAATTTCAGCATGACCACCATGTATGGGAGATCTTGAGTAGACTCAGGGAAAAACACCTTTTTGCTAAATTAGAGAAATGTGTTTTTGATTTGAAATAGCTAGATTTCTTGGCTTACTGCATTTTCACAGATGGAGTTCAAATGAATCCCCAGAAACTGTAACACTGTGGTTGAGTAGCAAACTCCTCACGCAGCAAAGGACATTCAGAGTTTTTTAGGCTTTGCAAGCTTTTATAGAAAGTTTATTCTATGCTTTGGAGTGAAGGGGTGAAATTTACTTGGGCAGCAGGAAAGAAATTTACAGGAAAGAAGAATTAAGGAAACCATCTAAAAAAAATAAACATTCTAAACAAAATTAAACTTCTTCAGTAGCAATTATCTATGTGCACAGTTGGAGAATTAGAAAATAAATTGAACAGGCAAATAAACCTGGATTGTGGATGGCTTATAAATTAAGGAAGGAAAGAGAGAAGATGATTCTGAAACTCCAGGATGGTGTCATGATTATAACAAATAATTTGGCAATACAAACAAAAAACAAAAAAAACCCTGGTTTGGCATCACAGCGAGACAGTCAAGGAATAGCGGGCTCTGATGAGCGCTGCAAAAACCCCGGCTGCTGAACCGCCGCCAATGGGTCTTCGGACCAGAACCGTCCTGCAGGGACAGGGGAAAAGGAGGTGTACTTCGGACAACCAACAGGCAAGTTCCTCAGAGGTCAGAGGGAACCCTCTGTGAGTCAGCGGCGGGGGGCAGCAGCCATGGCGGCTGCCACGAAGCTGGGACAACTGGGCTAAGAGATGTGCAGGAGGAGAGTGGATTGAAACGGAGCATTTTGAAGCCGGGTGAGTGACAACCAACCCAGGCTTGCAACAACGCTTACAGCAATATTATTAACTATAAGACCCCTAGCCTTAAAACAGTGGCTGAACAACAAAGGGGCTATGGAAAGTTTAAAATGTAATTTTAAAGAGACAAAGACCCGACAAACAACTAACTCTAGAACAGAACTAATGGAATTAAATATTGAGACATGGTGAAAAGACTGGATATTTTAAAACTGGAATTGGGGTTTTTTTAAAAAAAGAAGTTTTGATACTTTTAAAATCAAAGGAAGAAGAGTAATTAAGCTGGACTGTTATATAATTGCAATAAAATGGATACTTGCATGACTAATGAAAAATGTGGATTGTAGAGGGACACCTTTTGGTCTAAAAAGGAACATTGTAACTCGTCTTTGTTATGGAAAATTTTGAACTTTACAGATAATAGTCATGGGATTTTGTGGAGGAGGTTTTCTTTTCTCGTCTGCAGGCAGCTTGACTTTGGTGAAAAGAAAAGGAAACTACAATGGAACTCCTATAATTGGAATAAACAATTTTAAAAACTGGCGCAGGAACAAAAGAAGGATTTAGCGCATGCTCAAGAGAAGGGAACTTGATGCATTTTATCTGGATTAAAAATAAGAAAAAGACTTAATATGACATATGGAGGACAAAATTTGAAGACTTTGAAAATGGAAGGAAATATATGCTAGCTGGCGAGAAAGTGAAGAAATGAGGTAGACATGGCTGGAAAAAGAAAAAAGAAGATTAAAACAATGTGATTAAAAATGAAATAATGTATAGGTGGTAGTAATAATAAAAAGGAGGTTCTTATAAGATAATTATGGATGTATGAGAATATGAGAAGAATATGACATAGATATATAAAATTGAAATATTGATGGAAATTAGAATATAAGAGAAATTAAGCATGTTAAAAGAGATTTTTAAATATATACAAAGATATGTTTTAAGCAAGAACCATGTCTCAATGTTATATTGTCATAAAAATGATAAATATGATTAACTAAAATAAGCAATGTATAGATGGATGGAAACAACAAAAAAGAGGAGGATTAATAACAAAGTTAAATATGATTATGCTGTGATTAACAGCCAAAAAACAAAAATGATTATGTTGGGTAGGACAACAAAACTAAGAGGACTTTGCTGGGAGTAACAGCAAAAATGAAATGATTATGTTGGGTTTAATAATAAAGACAAAGACAAAGGTGTTAGGTTTAATAGTAAAAATAAAATGATTATGCTGGGATTAACAGCCAAAAATAAAAATTATTATGCTGGGTACGACAGCAAAAATAGGGAGGAGTATGTTGAGATTAACAGTAAAAATGAGATGTATAAATTGGATTTAACAATAAAAATAAAGAATTAACAGCCAAAAATAAAAATGATTATGTTGGGAACAGTAAAAATGAAACGATTGTGTCGGGTTTAATAGTAAAGTAATGAAGATGATTATATTGGGAGTAATAGTTAAAATATTTTCTAAATGTTTACAATAACTGTGATGATTTATATTTTTGAAATATATTCATCTAAGCAAAAAGGAAGAGAAAAATGGAATGATATTTGGTTAGGATTTAAGATTTAAGTAACGGGTTTTTGCGATCAGGACAAAGTTAAATTGATAGAATTTAGAGAAATAACAGAGTAAAATATTAAGTTGTGTTAATTGGAAGTTAAGATTTGTTAGTGACTTGTACTAATTTGTGACCAGATCAATGCTTCGTTTTGGAAAAGATGTGTTTTATGTTTGTGTTTTAAAAAAAACTTTTTTCAAAAAAAACAACAACCCTTTCATCATTACTATTAGGGAAACTGCTAGCTCAGACTTAGCTCACACTGCTAGCTCAGGGATTTATTATAAATTTTTCAAAAATTATCACAACGCCTCCAAAATATTTTACAATTACATTTTACAAAGTAATGGGATGCTAGAATCATGGAAAGAAGTCTACATTGCCCTAATACTTAAAGAGGGGCAACACCCAACCATAAAAATTATATACCAATATCATTATTAAATAGTGACTATATTTATGTATATATTGGCTAACAGATTCGAAACAGATCTTCAAGAACTCATCCATCAAGACCAAAGTGAGTTTTTACCCAAAAGGCAATTAAAGGACAATGTTAATTAAAGTTCTGAATATCTTGGAGCACCTACAGCAACACAATGAGAAGCGAGCTGCTTTAGTTTTTTTAGATGCTGAAAAAGCTTTTGATAATCTCAACTGGCCATTTCTGTTTAAAGTATTGGAAGTTATGGATTTGAGCAAACAGTTTGTAAAGTGGGTTACATTAATATATACAATACAAAATGCAGAGATTATTTTGTGACCTCACAATCTTTCAGAAAGGAACAAGACAAGGATGCCCATTATCCCCACATATATTCTTATTAGCTTTAGAAGTGCTGAATAGGGATATAAGGAAAGAGAAAGGGATAAAGGGGATGAAAAAGTAAAAAGCAGGTATATGAGTCATGTATTGATACTGAAGGACCCACTGAAAGAGGTAGAATTACTAATGGAAAATATTAAAAGAATTCGGCACTGTAACTGGATTTAAGATCAACAAACATAAGCAAACAAGATAAAACTTTTAACCAAAAATATGGGTTAAATCAGGGGTGGGTTCTAAAATTTTTTATTACCAGTTCTGTGGGTGTGGCTTATTTTGTGGGCGTGGCTTGGTGGTGGGGGTAATATGACTGGGTGGGCGTGGCCAACTTTTTTAAAATTATTTTTAAAAGCAATTTTTTTTTACTTTTAAAAGCTTTTTTTCTGCAACCTTAAGAGGTTGCAGAAAATAATGCTTTTAAAAGCCTCTGACGATCAGGCAACTCAGCTGGGATCGCCAGAGGCTTTTAAAGGCATTTTTTTTCCTACAACCTCTTCAGCCAAAAAGATTGTAGAAAAAATGCTTTTAAAAGCCTCTGACAATCCCAGCTGAGCCGCGCGATCATCAGAGGCTCTTTTTTTTACTTTTAAAAGCATTTTTTCGGCCGAAGAGGTTGTAGAAAAAATGCTTTTAAAAGTAAAAAGAAAGGCTCTGATAAGGTGGGCGGGGTAAATAGCGGCGACTGGGCCGGGGACCAGTTCGGGGGCGTGGCCAGCCAATGTTATTACTAGTTCTCCGAACTACTACAAATTTTTACTACTGGTTCTTGTGAACCGGTGTGAATTGGGAGCAACCCACCACTGGGTAAAATAGCTAATTAGAATTGATAAATAAAACGAGCTTTGAAGTTGAGAAAAGATTACCCTGACAAAACTGAATTGTATACTCTACCAAAATAACTGTCAAAATACGGAATGAAATCAAAAAGGTCATTTCAAGATGGAATCAGCTACAACTGCTTTTACTGGGGAAAATATTTGTAATAAAATGAATGTATTGCCAAGAATGTTATTTCTATTTCAAACAGTACTGATCTTGACCTCAGATTTACCCTTCTGTTCTGTCCCCATCCTCCACACGCACAAACCCACACAGACAGACGAGGGTTAAATGACTGGCACACATGGAGGTTTCGTTATCAAGGCTTGGCAACCCTATGGGAACCGGCTGCCAAGTTCTTTACTAAACAAGGGGGGGGGGGTGTTCCTTCACCAGATAACAAACACATACACACCAGCTGGGAAAACACAGTCCAAATTCCAATCCTTTCAGCCGACTGAGGTTTGACACCAAGGAACTAGCAAGAATGAAACTTTGTCCGTCACAGAATCCAAACTGCCACCCCACTCCTTTATATAGCCTGTGGGGTGTGGTCCAGTGACTCAGCTAATCCCTGGCATGCCTCCTCATTTGCTAGGATCTTTTAGCACGCCGACGCTGACATGGGTCCAGCCACAGCTTGTCTCCCTCATCACTTTCCGACCGATCGGAGACACCTGGCTCCTGGCTAATCTCCTCTCCTTCGGCCGACAGCTGAGGAATTGCCAGAGAGGAGGGGCCGGGGGAGGGAGGCCTGGCTGGCTCCTCTCCTTCATGTTCGGAGCCTTCTTCCTCCGATGCGATGGGCTCGGGGGTCGGAGCCACAACACCTTCAAACAATGACAGAAAGAGATATCCAAGGGAAAAAACCAAGAGATAAACATAAGTTCTTATGTGACATTAAAGAGAGGAGAGGTTTAGACCTGCCAGATTTGAAGCTATCTTTTACAGTCCCTTGCTTTGTTTGGTTAAAAAAAATGGGAAAAGTTAAGGCATACAAGATTACTAGATCTTAGAATGCTAGGATTTGGATGGCATGCAATCCATCAAACAATAAAGATTTAATGTTGATTTAGTAAATTGGAGTTTTCTGTTTGAAGGTAATAAATATAAGGCAAAAGGACTATGGGCCTAGGACAATTGCAGCTGATCTGGTGGTTTCCCTAATACGTCTGATGAACTTATTAATCTAATTTTTGGCTGGATTTGATGGATACTATTTGATATACAATTACAAAGTCACTCGGGGGGGGGTTTATATAAAGAAGCAATTTTTATTTAGGTGGGTAGACGCAAATGAAGACATTCTACACGCTGTTGGAAGATGTGAACATAAGAAGATTAACAATTGGTTTAATCTAGTATGAAGAATTTAAATGTTTGATATAGCTATTAAATGATATTTTTAGTTGATTTGTTAATATGTACTGATAAATTACTAAGAGGTTTGATTACTACTTTTTAGTTAGAAAAATTTTTTTTAAAAGTGTTTTAACTATAATTGGACCTTGATGGTTTAAAAGTGGAGGACGGAAGAGTTTATATAATATTTTACTTTAAATTTGGGGGTTTTGAATGAGGGTTTTTTTTTGTTCTCAATGAAAGAAGTTATAAAATATCTTGTTAAACTATATAGATTTAATAATCTGCTAAGTAATATTCAACTGTTTTATTAACTGCTGCAATTATAAATGGATACTAATTCTGTTAAACTAGATGGAATAAGAAGAAAGAAGACTTGCTTTCTTTTTGTTTATTTGTTTAATGATTATGATAAGTGAGAGATGGAGTTGAATTTAGGGGATTTAAGCTGTATTTTGTATTTTGTATTTGCTCTGGGAAGTCGGGGGGTGGTTGGGGAGGGGGGGGGAAATGTATGTAAAACTTTTAAAACTTTTTCAATAAAAAAAAATCATTTTATTAGGCGAGCTATTTTGAGAATTTGGAATAAATATAAAATGAGATTATGCCCAAAAATATCTTTATGGGTTTCTTCCCACAAAGCATATTATAGAAATGAAATGAGGATTGGACAAAAATTGTTAAAAATTGGATCTGTGTACCAAGATAACTCACTTCAGCCCTTTTAAAGGTTGCCTGCTGCCAAAGAAACAATTTCTTTTTGGATCACTTCTTTCATCATAGAGGCATGGGGTCTAGGAACCAGGAACTTGCGAATATACAGTTACAACAAACCTTGGTTCACAGCTAAACTTAAGCAGCTACGTCATTCCAAAGAGGAAAGCCTACAGAAAAGGTGATAAAATGCTGTACAATCAGGCCAGAAATGTATTAACGAGGGAGATCAGAGCAGCAAAAAGAAGCTACTCTGAAAAGCTAAAGAATCAGTTCTCAACAAATGAATCAGCAAACATGGAAAACTCTTAAAAAATATCACTGGTTACGGCAAACCTCCTTCCCAGGCTGAAGGAAATCAATCACTGGCAGATGACCTGAATGTGTTTTACTGCAGGTTTGAAAGGAAACTTCAGCCACCTATCTCCACAACCCCCATCTCAGACACATCAACAACAGCCAAACCTCCTACAACTGACCCCATCCCATTGGGTTCCCAACCCCTAGTGATCACAGAAAAGGAAGTGCAAGATCTATTTCACAGACAAAAGCCAGGAAAAGCTCCAGGCCCAGACAAGATAACTCCTTCTTGCTTAAATGTCTGTGCCGATCAATTGGCCCCCATCTTCACCTGTATCTTCAATAAATCGCTAGAGATGTGCTATGTTTCTTCTTGCTTTAAACGCTCTACTATCATCCTAGTGCCAAAGAAGCCCACCATCAACGAACTGAATGACTACAGACCAGTTGCTCTAACATTTGTAATTATGAAAATCTTTGAAAGGCTAGTGCTATCCCATTTGAAAACCATCATGGATCTGCTGTTAGACTCCCTGCAATTTGCATACCTAGCAAATAGATCAACAGATGATGCTGTTAATATGGCTCTGCACTACATCCTACAACATCTTGAATCTCCAAAGCCCTATGCAAGGGTTCTCTTTGTAGACTTTAGTTCAGCATTCAACACCATCATTCCAGACATTCTTCTAACTAAGCTAAACCAGAAAGCAGTACTGAATACACTTGTAAGTGGATCATAAGCAGACAGGAAGCAGCAGGTCCTAGCAGACAGGAAGCAGCAGGTGAAGCTAAGCAGAATCACATCAGATACCTGTACAATTAGCACAGGGGCCCCCCAAGGCTGTGTGCTCTCTCCACTTCTTTTCTCTCTCTATACCAATGACTGCATCTCAAACGATCCATCTGTTAAACTACTGAAGTTTGCAGATGATACAACAGTGATCGGTCTCATTCAAGACAATGATGAATCTGCATACAGACGGGAGGTTGAACAACTAGCCTCATGGTGCGACCAGAACAATCTGGAACTGAACACACTCAAAACCGTAGAAATGGTGGTGGACTTTAGGAGAAACCCTCCCATACTACCACCTCTCACAATACTAGACAACACAGTATCAATAGTTAGAGACCTTCAAATTTCTAGGTTCTACCATATTGCAAGACCTAAAATGGACACCTAACATCAAAAACATCATCAAAAAAGCACAACAAAGAATGTTCTTTCTGCGCCAACTCAGAAAGCTCAAACTGCCCAAGGAGCTGCTGATAATAGTTCTACAGAGGAATTATTGAGTTTGTCATCTGCACCTCTATACCTGTCTTGTTTGGTTCTGCAACCCAACAAGACAGACACAGACTTCAGAGGATAATTAGAACTACAGAAAAAACAATTACTACCAGCTTGCCTTCCATTGAGGACTTGTACACTGCACGAGTCAAAAAAAGGACTGTGAAAATATTTACAGACCCCTCGCATCCTGGACATAAACTGTTTCAACTCCTAACCCTCAAAACGATGCTATAGAGCACTGCACACCATATGCACCAAGACTAATTCCTTGTGTGTCCAATCACACTTGGCCAATAAAGAATTCTATTCTATTCTATTCTATTCTATTCTATTCTATTCTATTCTATTCTATTCTATTCTATTCTATTTTTAGAAAGAAAATAGAAAACTGTGGACAGTTTCCAACAGGAAGGGCTACTGATAGTTGAAGGAGACAAAATCTCTACCATGTTTCAGGTGTCTAAAAGGCCTTCTAAGAAACTGGATGCAAACTGTGGGACCCTTCAATATCATCTGACAAAACAATCCGTAGCACTTCACTTGCAATTACTTTACTCTATGAAAGTATATCCAGTCTTGCTAGTCAAAGAAAATCCCCCAGCACCTTGCACTTCCAGCACCTGCCCCCATCACCAGTGAAGACTGGAATATGAAGTGAAAGAAATACTGGCGTGCAGCATCTGATTCATTGGAAAAGCTACCCAGAATCAGAACGAGAGTGCCATGTATGTCCAGGCCTCCTAATTGATTAATCAGTTTCACAAACATTTTCCTGAAGAACCACCACTGATCAAGCTCCTGGCTTTGCACCTCCCAAGGAACCCATAGAGGAAGGAGTGTCTATGGACACATCCAGGTGGAGCGGGGAGGTTGTAAATGCTCAACCATCCATTTCTGGTCTTCATGCCCCAAAAGTGAAGGGAGGGGGAAGCTACTAATGCTTTAGATGTTTTTCAGCAAGTGCCACCTGGCTCAATGATTGATTCAGATACAGGAAGGATGATTCCTTTGAGAAAGCTTCACTGCCTCCTCTGCCAATTTCTCATAAGAACTCGGATTCTGAACAAGCTATGCAAGAAGATGTCATGGAAGAAGTGGGGACCATATTGAAGGGGAAGGAGTGGTAGAACCTGGGAGTGGAGTTAAAGAGGGATCAGCCTAGAATCTCTACATAACCATGAACAGACTAAGACCAAACCCCTTGAATTCCATTGACCCTTGTCTAACTCCTAGCTAGCAGGTGTTAACTATTAACTGAGAAAATGTTTGTGCATAGGTATGAGTTGCAATAAATCACTTTAATTGGATCTTTATATGTCAACCTAATTTTCATACTTGACACCATCATTCGACACAGACTGACTGAACATTTGTTAGAGAAAATATTAATAAAATACCGAGATCAGAGGCAGGAGCCAATAGTTCTAGGGAAGAATCAGTGAAATATCAATTCAGTTTCTAAGAACAAAACACATCTTTCCTGATTTCACTAGAGAAGCGGCAGAAAACTAGAGAAGCTTTAGTGAGGTACGTGCAATAGTTGAATTTACATAGCTCCTATGCTTTATATGCTTCTTATGATTTGCCTCAATTTCCAGGTTATTATTATCATTATCAATATCATCAGTATAATTGCTAGTTTATTTTTTTCCTCCACCATAAATTTTTGTCATTTACTTATCTGTGCTTACCAATCTCTGATTTCTTATTATATTTCAACATTTTATCCCTTGTCTGCCAAGTAGTGTTTTGTTTGAACTATTTTTCATTTGCTCCCATTTCTCTTCTTCTACTTTATTTTTTGTTTAATATGCTGTTACATTATTCTATTTTAATTGAGAAGGAACCACAAAGACTTCCGGTGGGACTGCGACATCGCCGGACGCTTCTTTTTGAAGCGCCTACCCAGGGCTCCGTAGAACCGCAAGAACAGCGACTATCAGCTGTCTTGTGGTTTGGAAACTTTCCCCCTGGTATGAGGGGGGAAAGTGAGTAGACAGGTGGGGTAGAGCTCCCTGAGAGTGCCAGATTTTACCCATAATCTGGCGCTCGAAGATGAGAGCTCCCCGTTAAGCCTGTCAGTACTCCGGACCCTGGATGTCTCTGCTTTGCAGAGCTAGATGTCGTTACCATCCCAGCAACCAATTTTAAACAAATACTTCTTGAATCAAGCTGGCGGAGCACAAGTTGCACAAATGAAACAGCAAGTATTTTTTTCTTTTTTTTAAACTCCGGGGATTTATTTTCTTTAAAAGATTTTCCCTAAGTGGAAAGTGAAAGCAAGATGGCGTTTGAGTTTCAACGGGGCGTGAAGAAGTGAAAGTTAAAAGTAATTATTGACAAGCCCCTGTTTGAAACGTAAAACTCCTTTTTGAAAAGTGGATGAAGTAAGAAAGGATGTAATAATAATAATTGAAGCAGCAATACAAATTACAAATTGTAAAGGGTCTTTTTTTTTCTTGAAACTCTTTTTTTTTCCTTTTTTTTCTGTCCTTCTGGAAGGGAAGGAAGAAGGGGGGCAAGATGGCTGGTCTTTTCGAAAGCAATGAAAGCAAAGGAGGGTTAATTAACCCTCAATGGTCTGATTTTGAGGAAGCTTTGAGTTCAATTACCTCTGCTTTATTGAAAAGAATTGATACTATATTTCAAGCTTCTCAAGCTGGAAACAATGAAATACATGGAAATACTGAGTTGCAATCTAGCAGTGGGGGATTGAATGAAGAGTTGGGAGATGTTAAAAAACAACAACAGATCATAGCAGTTTTTACTGAGGAGAGAAAGATGAATGCTGTTCAGAATAAGGAGCAAGAAATTTTGGAAGCTGATGAAATTTTGGCTACACGAATTTTTTTTTATAAAACTCAATCTGCATTTAAAGAGCTGTTTTCAGAAGAAGCTACATTTCTGCAAAAATTTTATAACATGCAATCCCAAAAACCGCAAAATTTTACTGGAGTTAAAAAAGGCAGAGGGATCAAAGTTAAGAAGAAAGTTCGTAAAAAGGAAAAGAAGAAAGACTGGAGAAATGGAAAATAACCCTGCTTGATGAGATGATGGTCCTTAAAAAGTATTGTTTAACTGTTTAAAGATTTTGAATTTTTGGAAAAGAAAAAAGAAAAAAAAACAGACAGCAGTTTAATGCCAGTTAACTAAGTGATGACCGACGATGAGGAGGCAATCTACAGCTGTATTGGAATATTTTGAGAAGAATAAACAGATCACAGCAATGCTGGTGTGTTGGGCTGTGAAATATGCCCTGACTTGAATGATTTGGAATATTTTATTAAGAACTGTAATAAATTTGGATCTAACTGTAATCGCAGAAGTTTTACTGCATATAGTAAATTGGAGTTTCCTGTTTGATGGTAATAAATATAAGGCAAAAGGACTATGGACCTAGAGCAATTGCAGGTGATCTGGTGGTTTCCCTAATACGTCTGATGAATTTATTAATCTAATTTTTGACTGGATTTGATGGATACTACTTCAAATATAATTATAAAGTCACTCGGGGGGGGTTATAAAGAAGCAATTTTTTATTTAGGTGGGTAGACGCAAATGAAGATATTCTATATGCTGTTGGAAGATGTGAAGACAAGAAGATTAGCAACTGGTTTAATCTAGTATGAAGAATTTAAATGTTTGATATAGTTATTAAATGACGTTTTATCTGTATTGATAAATTAATAAGAGGTTTGATTGTTATTTTTTTAATTAAAAAAACTTATTATTTTTTTTATTAAGTGTTTTAACCATAATTGGACCTTGATGGTTTAAAAGTGGAGGACAGAAGATTTTATATAGTATTTTATTTTAAATTTGGGTTTTTTTGAATGGGGGTTTCTTTTTTTTTGTTGTTGTTGGGTTTTTTTTCTTTGTTTTAAATGAAAGAAGTTATAAAATATCTTGTTAAATTGTATAGACTTAATAATTTGTTAAGTATTAATTAGCTATATTGAGTAATGATAGGCTTGATTAGGTAATACTTAATTGTTTTATTAACTGCTGTAATTATAAATGGAGATTAATTCTGTTGAATTAGATGGAATAGAATAGAAAGAAGACTTGCTTTCCTTTTATCTACTTGTTTAATGATTATGATTATGATAAGTGTGAAATGGAGTTTAATTTAGAGAATTTGAACTGTATTTTATCTTGTATTTGCTCTGGGAAGTCGGGGGGGTGGTTGGGGAGGGGGGAGAAAATGTATGTAAAACTTTTAAAACTTTTTCAATAAAAAAAAAGAGAAGGAACCACAAAGTCATGTGAACTGGAAGTGAAGGATTTAAAAAAGGTTGGCACCGCTGACGTTGTGGACGGTCTCCGTGGACCGCCAGCCCCGCGATCATGTTAAGCCATCTTGACAGCGCTAATCGGCTGTCTGATGGCTCGAAAACCTCACCTTCGGGAGAAGAAGGAGAAGTGAGCCGGTGGGTGGGGGTAGAGCTCCCTGGAAGCCCCTGGAATAACTCCAGGGACTTGGAAGGTGAGAGCTCCCCGCTTAGCCCACCAAAGCTCCGGATCCGGGACAACTCTGTTTTAAACAGAGCCAGATGTCGCGACCAACTCTGCTTTCAAAATAGAAACTGATTGATCCCAAGAGCACACAGAGCAGAAGCAGGAGAACAAGCATTTGCAAGTAACAACACTTAACTCTGAATTTACATTGTTTCCAATTGAACTGTTCTGAGTGGGAGGCTGGAAGATGGCGCCTTTACTGTGGGCGTGAAAGTGAAAGTTAGAAACGAAAGTGCTTGTTAAGATCTGCGCTCTGAGAGTGGATTAAAAACTGCTGCTGCTGGACTGTGAGTTTGGTGGAGTGGAGAAAGGACTATTTTGTTTGATAAATCATAAGCTATAAATAAATTATTTCTGAAGAGTGCTTAAGAGATTTTGAGGCTGTTAAAAAGGAAAAAAGTTTTTTAAAATAAGATGGCTTCTAAGCAAGTTAAGACAGTAGTCCCCAAAAGTGGAGGAAGCTCTCCAGTAGTGACACAGAAAGTACAGCTTCTGGTGGAGTCACAGAATCAGGAGGCTTCTATAAAAGAACTTAAAGATTTTATAAAAGAAGCCATGATCAATCAAACTGCAGCCATGAATGACCAAACAGTAATTATGGAAGGGAAGCTTAAAGAATTTGCTGAAGATATAAAAGCAATTAAAGATGTTGTGGAAGTTAAACATAATGAAATAAGAGATGACATTGTTCTAGCAGTTTTAGGACTGGCAAAACATCTTGTTAAGCTGGGGGAGAGAGTAGAAGAAATCAATGAATCTAATTTGAATTTGGAGGATAAAGTGGGAGAAATTTTAACCAAAACAGAAAAGGTGAACAATGAGATGGTTATGCTGCAATACAGATCTATGGAATTTGCCTTGAGATTGAGAGGGCTAAAAGAAAATAGCTGTGAAAACTTAAGAGATATCTGTGCTGGAGCTATGGCAGTGATTATTAATGACAGGCCAGAAGATATAGCAATTCAAATTGATAAAATCTACAGGGTTAATTCCTGGGTTGCAAGACAAAGGCAGTTACCAAGAGATGTGGTGATCTACTTCACAACCAATAGCTATGGTATTATTAATGTTTTAACAGTTTATTATTTTTTAATTCTATGAATGATATAGTTCCAGACCTATACAAGATTACAGTTCTACCCTTTTGATATACAACCATGGGTGAAGAGAATGTATTCAAATTAATTAATTTATTTATTTTAAAAATAGTCTTTATTTACATTTATGGTTAAAAAGAAAAAAAAAGAACAACAGGAAAAACACGACAAAACAAAACAAAAAAACATAAAAGGATATAAACAATACATTAATAAACTAACATTTTATGTAATTCTATATAATAAATTCATAATACAATCCAGGGGAGACAAAACCGCCTATTTGAGTTTATCAAGCAATCAAAACTATCCAACCTCATTCTATATATGCAGTAAAATATTTCCAATATATGCAACACCTGCAGTGCAGGGTATTATTAATTGGAATTTATGCTCCTAACACTGGACAGGGAACTTTCTTTCAGAAAGTGCAACAGAAAATTCGGGATCTAGAATACGAGCAAGTATGTCTCTTAGGCAATTTTAATGCAGTAGTCAACAGGACATAGAATTATAAAACAGGGGAAAATCAAAAAGGGGGAAATAGAGGACAAGACAAGAGGATTTTACCAGCCATTTGTAATGAAATGAGGGATGAATTGGGACTGAAAGATATTTGGTGTGAACATAATTTGATGATTGAACAATATACTTATTACTCTCCCAGGCACAAATCGTGGTCCAGACTGGACATGATTTGGTTGTCGCAAGAGCTTAGTACTCAAGTGATGGAGGTTAAGATCATGCTGAATGATTGGGCGGACCACAACCCAGTATTAGCTGTTTTAAAGAAGGAAGGGAAGAGTAGGAAGAGATGGATGATGAGACCGGAGATTTTGAAAGAACCTGAATTTATGCAGAAGTTTAAAACAGAAGTGAACTTCTTCTTTCAAGAAAATAGGACACCAGGGATGCCTCTCTAAATAGTGTGGGATGCCGCCAAAACTTTCATAAGCTTCATTAAACACATGGCTATTAAATGTAAAAGAGAAGAACAAGATAGGGGTGAGATATTAAGTCAATTAGCAAAAGCTGAGGAACAATTGCAACATAACCCATTGGCCACTGAAGCAAAAGAACAGATAATATTGTTGAAACATCAACTTAACCCTTTGGACGTTGATTTAATGAAGGATAAGATAAAGGTGGCCAAGCAGAAACATTTTGAGTCAGCCAATAAATTAGGGAGATGACTAACATTTATTTATTTATTTATTTATTTGATTTATATGCTGCCCTTCTCCGGAGACTCAGGGCGGCTTACAGTGCGTTAAGCAATAGCCTTCATACTTTTGTATATTTATACAAAGTCAGCTTATTGCCCCCACAATCTGGGTCCTCATTTTACCCACCTTAGAAAGGATGGAAGGCTGAGTCAACCTTGAGCCTGGTGAGATTCGAACTTGCAGTAATTGCAAGCAGCAGATGTTAATAGATGTTAATAACAGGGTGCTTTAAACCACTGTACTACAGGCTCTGTTCCTTAGATTAATTTAGATTAAAAAAGGAGAAACAGAGCAGAAGAATTGAACAATTGGAAGATAAGGATGGGAATCTAATAAGAGATAAGGGAGGGAAAGAAAGAATTGCAGTGGATTTCTATAAGGAATTATATAGGAGGGAGGAGATTTTGGCAGGAAAGGCGAAAACATATATAGAGAATTCGGACTTACCTAAGATATCTGATTTGATGAAACAAATTTTAGAAGAGGAAATAATTTTGGCAGAGATTGAAAAAGCAGTAAGGAAGCAGGAGAACTCAAAAATGCCAGGCACAGATGGACTCCCGGCTGAGTTATACAAAGCATTATTTGAAGTAATGGGGGAACATATGAAGGATTTATTTAATGAGGTGCTTGGAAAAGCTGAAATTCCCCATTCATGGAGGGAGGCTAATATTAGTTTAATACCTAAGGAAGATCCTCCTCCAAAAGATATAAAAAATTACAGACCGATATCTCTCCTGAACTCAGACTACAAAATATTTACAGCAATTTTAGCAAATAGGTTAAAAGGTTTACTAAATGAATTTATACATATTGATCAAAATGGGTTCTTATCATTGAGACAATTACGAGACAATCTTAGAGTTATGTTAAATGTACTCGAATATTATAAAAACCATCTTGGTAAACAGGTCGCTTTATTTTTTATCGATGCCCAGAAAACATTTGACAAGGTTAGTTGGAAATTCATACTATTACAATTAGACTATATGGGCTTTGGAAAAAAATTTTCAAATGCAATTAAAGCTATTTACTCTAAACAGACCGCTAGATTATTGATAAATGGCTATTTAACAGAAGAATTCCCCATCGGTAAAGGTACAAGGCAAGAGTGTCTTTTCTCCCCCTTACTGTTTATACTGTTGCTAGAGACTTTACTCCGTAAAATAAGAAATGAGGAAGGAATAAAAGGCCATAAAATTAGAGATCAGACATACAACACCCAGTCTTCCGCAGACGATATGGCCTTTATTTTGGAGGACCCTTTAAAATCATGTATATCCTTACTGGAGAAAATTTAGGAGTTTGGGGCTGTAGCAGATCTATTAATTAATAAAAAGAAGATGAATATTTTAACTAAGAATATCTCAGAGAAAGGTAAGCAGTATTTAGAGGAAGCCACAGGACTTAGAGTAGTTAGTAAAGTCAAATACCTGGGAATTTGGTTAACGTGTAAGTGCTGTAGCATTCAGGAAGATAATTATATCAGAATACTAACCCAGGTAAGAAAAGATCTTGATAAGTGGGTAAAATTCAATTATCACTTTTGGGAAGGGTAGCAACAATAAAGTCTTATGTTCTACCGAAATTTAATTTTCTTTTCCAAACAGCTCCAGCGAACCTTCCAATTAAATTTTTTACAGACTTAAACCGGGTAAAAACTAAATTTGTATGGCAGCAGAAAAAACCCCGGATCAAAAAGAAAATGATGCAGGAGACAAAAGAAAGAGGGGGTCTTGGTCTACCGTGTTGGGAGAATTACTATTTAGCCGCCTTACTAGTTTGGTTTAAGGAATGGATCACTCTTAGTATAATCGTCTTCTCAGGATAGGAGGCCACGATCTGCAACAAGGGTGGCATGCGGCATTTTGGCAGGATAGTGCCCCCCAAAGTAAATGTTTCACTCGACACTATATCAGGAATATTTTAATTTGGAATTGGGAGAAGCTTACTAAGAAATATTACATCAAAACACCTTGTTGGATATCACCTTTGGAAGCTTTGACCTATCCTACACTATTTAATACCATGAAAAAGTCAACTTACAAAGATTTGTTGAACACGCGAGGAGAGTTAAAATCAAGACAGGACCTAAATTCTCAGGGATCTCAACTAGATTGGTGGGCTTACCTGCAGGTCCAATCAAAATATAAAAGTGATTGAGATGGAAGTGGTATAAATGTTGATATGCAGGAGCTAGATAAAATTCTGATGGATCAGGAAAAAGATATGATCTCTAAATGTTACAAACTGTTGATAAGGATAGTGAAGAAGTAGTAAAGAACACGATGATTGCCTGGGGGGAAATTTTGGCTACCCAATCCATCTAGAAAAATGGCAGGAGATCTGGTGGGGAAATATGAAACTGGTAATATCTACTACATAGTAGTATCTACTTCCGCCAGATAGATTGGCAAAAATGTTTCCAAAAAGTGTTGGAAATGTGGATTTGGACGTGGCACTTATTATCATCAACGTTGGACGTGTCCAGAAGCAATTAAATTTTGGGGGGAAATTAAAAAATGGCTAAAGGAAATTTTAAATCAGGAGTTTGAATTGCGACCAGAGACATGCTTGCTCGGTTCCAGGCTGGAAAATATCAAAAAAGATTTGTCGTACTTTGTGTTACATATTATTACAGCAGCAAGAATAACATTTGCTCAGTTTTGGAAAGATAAATATATCCCACCAGATGAAGCAATAATAAAAAAAATATTGGTCTGTGCGGAAGCAGATAGACTGACGAAAAAATTGAAAGATAGAGACCTATCTTTCTTGGGAAAAATGAAATCTTTGGTTATCGAAAAGAAGACAACAATCACATTAATTTATTTAGTCTTAATGTAAAAAGGTTGATAGAATCTAGGAAGGAGCATGTAGTCTTAACCCATTTTAAATCTTTGCAAACCAATGTTCCCTTTTTTCCGTGAGACTTGTTTTCTAGAATTTTTTTTTTAAATGCTTAAAAATTGGATTCAAGTATGATTAACATTAATGGACCCCCACCTAACAAGATGCTTTTCATCAGGCAGGTACAAGGACACAAAAGGTACAATTCCTAGATCCCATAAGATGCATAGCTTGAGAGTTGGCCACACAGCATGTTGACAGAGAAACAAGCTCTTCTGCAATAACCAGGCCCTATGCCATGACAAGTATTAAAAGTAATCACCAGCACCTTGAATTGTACTCAGAAGTCCACTAGCAACCTGTGCCACTTACAAAATAGCAGTGTCACATGAGTATATACGGTACACCCATAACTACCAGCACCATCAGATCCTGGACTAGTTGTAGCTTTCAGGTAGTCTTCAAGGACAACTCTATATAAAGCACATTGCAGTCATCCAAACAAACTTAAAAATTGAATTCAAGGCATGAGTACTCATGAATTTATTTATTGTAATCAATGTATATGTTCATTCATCTTGCAAGGAACCAAGAAAAAAAGAAACATAATATGGCAACTGAGAAGATCAACAACCAATCTTTGTGGACTCAACTAATCTGACCTTGATGCGTGAGTAAATAACCAATTTTATTGGCTTTCCAAAAGACCAACAAGATTAGGGCCAATCCAATTGTGGGTGATACGGTGTTCCAAAGGGTAGGCACTGTGACAGAAAAGGCATGCTTCTTGGATTTTACAAAGTAACACTTTCTAATCAATGGAATATGGTGCACATTCCACTTGCTGAACCTAATGGGATGGATACAAATAATTGGAGGAAGGCAATCCCACAAATACACTGGTCTCATGCCATACTACTCTTTCTAGATGAAAGCCCAATTAGGCTTTCTGATTTTCATCTAGAAAGTCTAATAGGCTTTTGAATTGTACTCAAAAGCCTGTTAGAAATCAGTGCAGTTCAAAAAACAAAGGTATAACATGGGCATATCATGGGAAAAAGTATAATAGGAGCACTGTCAGACCTGTCCCATCCTATCCCTCAGGAAAGAAAGACTGTCAACTCCATTTGGTTAAAGTAAATAGTTCTTTTACTAGAGGTGCTGGTTGAAATAGTCAAGCAAGCTCTGCATTCTCTGAATTCATAAGATTAAAAAAAAAGTTTTCCCACAACCCATCCCTCTCCCCCCACCCCCATGAGCAGTCTGTTTCCAACCAACTGGAGCTCACTTACACACACAGCTTTATTGGCCTGTCATCCTCCCCTCCTCCCAGTTTTTGATGGCAGGATACCTGTGAGGTGCCAAGCCAAATCAGGCAGAGCTGACAGAGATGTTAGTCCCACAGAAGAAAAAGAAGAGGAGAAGGAGAGATACATAAAATTTCTCAATTAACAAACAGTTCAATGGGGCTTATCTGGGTATCAGTCATGGAATTTTGAAGCAGTTTGGGGGCTTTAATATGTTTAAAACTCAAATGAAAAGCTGTTCAATATTTTCTCAACAAGAGGAGCAATATTATTTTCTAAAAGGAAAAGTAGAAAACAAATTGAAAATTGCCCCAAAAATTGAGTTTAGT
The DNA here is from genome assembly GCA_012654045.1 of Ptyas mucosa. Classification (NCBI taxonomy): domain Eukaryota; kingdom Metazoa; phylum Chordata; class Lepidosauria; order Squamata; family Colubridae; genus Ptyas; species Ptyas mucosa. Next base: position 2,731,476 of record WNWU01000125.1, read on the forward strand.
GATGGATTTAACATTTAAACTAAACCTGTCAGTGTAAGGATTGCCTCTCCTTCCAACTTAAGAAAGTAAAAACTCTTGAAACGTATTATTTCAAAAGGACCCTTTTATTAAGCAGAAGTGACAGCAATGAATTCAAAGCAAGGTCTGAATACCCTTAGGCAAGACAAGTAGGATTAAAGCAGTAGAGACCTCTCCCTTAAGCCAGAATGCAGATTTTAGCCAATACACATGTGAAGATGTTTTCTTTACCATCTACCCTGAGAACTTGAAAAGTATATATTCATAACGTTTCTCCTTTATTATGGCTGTCATAAACATTCCTCAACGTTAAGGGGATCTCAGGGCTCTTTGGCCCCAGGATATAGGTTGTAAAATATCTGTTGACACAGGCAATGCTAGTAAATCGAATCCAAGTCTCCCCCTTCTCCCCCTTGAATGGCAGTATCACTTTTAGGGATCTGACAGTCAGGTATCGGGATACTGCCATTCTGGTGGGGAGGGCCTGGATACATTCCTCAGTTTATAACCTTTTTCCATTGCATGCCTATCCTGTACTTCGATATACCTTCCTGGGAATGTAAGGGGGGAGGGAATGGCTAGAGGGCCATCTGTTTTGACTCAACACCGGAGCCTCCGGCAAGCAATGCCTGAAAACAACTTTTTATCGCCTTCTCAGCCTGAAGTTCTCAAAACAACTTTGCACACGTGGATTGGCTTGCCCTGCACTGGACTAAGGGGGAGATTACAGCTGCCACGTAATCTGAAAGAGCTGTCTCTCTTTCCTACACCAATCAACCATCGGGGCTTCATGTCTTCAAGGGGACATATGGAGCCGGTGTCTGGCTGGGTAGTTGTTGAGGTTTCTCCCCAGCACTCGGCTTTTCCTTGCTTGCTGCTTCATTCAGACATTGTTGAAGGGTCCCCATGGTAGAGTGGAAATTAAGGGGGGGATTTCTCTCTGACCTCAATTGCAGAGCTTGCTTTATGTAAGGACCAGCTTCTCCCCCCTTCCAAGAAAGTACGAACTGTTGAAAACTTTGTATTTCAAAAGGAACCTTTTATTGAAAAGGGATGAAAGCATGTGAAAATTCAAAGCAGGCTCTGAGATCTCTCAGGGCATGCAGTCCAGGATAAAGGAAATTAGGAACCACATCATCTGATGTGGATTCCCACCAATCTGCCGGTGTGAAGATGATATCGTACAGGCTTCTCTGAGAAGCAGATAAGAAGAGCTTCTCAGGTCCATCTTGCAATCCACACATGTTCCCCCCATCTCCTCTTATATCCCAAGAGGTGAGAATTCTCCAGGCATTTCTGGCACCAGGCAACAGTTACAAATCAGGTTAAAGTTTATACAAAGAGGACTAGGCAGAAAATAGGATACTTAGGATACATGGCTTAGGTCCCGGGTACTTACGGGACCGCCTACTACCTCCAATAGCCTCCCATCGACCGGTACGCTCCCATAGAGAGGGGCTCCTCCGGGTGCCGTCGGCCAAACAATGTCAACTGGTGGCCCCCAGGGGGAGAGCCTTTTCTGTGGGGGCACCCACTATCTGGAATGACTTCCCCCCAGAGATTTGGCGGATCCCGGATCTTCGTGCTTTCCGCCGTGAGTTAAAAACTTTTTTGTTCCATCAGGCAGGCCTGGCATAATCTCTCCCCTCTTTCTAAGAAAATTTTAATTTCATAATCCAATTTTTAGATTCGGGGTTTATATATTTTAAAAAACTGGGTTTTGAATTGTTGGGGCATATTATTTAATTCGGTTTTAATTGGTTTTTAAAATTTTGTATCTATGTCTTTTATCTTTGCCTGTTCACTGCCCTGAGTCCCCTCGGGGAGAAGGGCGGTATATAAATCTAATAAAATGAAAATGAAAATGAAATAGGAAAGAGAGCTAAATGTGACAAATCCAAATTCCCTCCTTGTTCCACAAAGAATGGCAGATACACGGATCTGACACTCCAATTTAGGGCAACACAGTTTGGCAAGGAGGCTTGGCTTGGAAGAAGCTCCAGCTTCTTCCAAGCCACTTTCATGATGACATTTTTTTCTCAGTCCCCTCAGTAGACATTGGTCTCCTGGTTGACTGCTACAGCAAAGCTTACTACTGTCATATTGGCTACAGCTTGTTCCCTAGGAAAGAATGACCCTTGATTCATTTTTGGACTGTTGGTTAGCCTCAATGAGTCTGAAGGAGCACGAGACCGTGCCCCCAAAGGCTTCTCTTCTCCATGCCAAAAGCTTTTGCAAATGGACGAAAGGCTTTGGGGGAGTAATCTCGCACTGTTTCAGGCCTTTGTCCATTTGCAAAAGCTTTTGGCATGGAGAAGCTTGAAGGAGTGTGAAACCACGCCCCAAATGTTTCTCTTCTCTCTTGCATGAGTGGAGCTGTCTGTGCGTGTGCCACCTACCACTCACATGGCTCCATTCCCCTCTTCTTCCAGCCGGGCCATCAAGTTACAAAGTTTGGGGACCACAGGCTTAGACTCCCCAATGTTATTCCTAGTATCTGACATCAAATCATTTTCTGTGCTTTTTCTTTTCTTTCTCACAATTGTAATACTCAAAATAGTGTTATTTCCAAAGCTCTTACAATATTGCTCCCCAAATAACATTACAGAATCCTAGACATGAAGGGTTAATTTGAGTTAGAAATGCACACAATCTCTCTAAACAACTCAGGGAAAGGTAACTTTATGTGGAGCACTAAGGAGGGAGATACATAACAAAAGGACAAAATCATGCATGTTAGAAAGTGTAGGGACATAGTCAGTGGTGGGATTCTGCCGGTTCTAGGTGGTTCGGCTGAACTGTTTGTTAAATTGCTGGCTTACCCCGCCCCTTGCTAATAAATAGTGGGGGCGGGGCGAGGGGCCGGCAAGCCAGTAATTTAACAAACAGTTCGGTGTTTTTTTGTAATTGATTGGTCTCGCAGCAGTGGTGGGTTGTTGCTGGCTGGCCACACTCCGGAACCGGTCCCACTCGCTTGCCTCAGCCGCCCGACGCTCGCTCACCCCGTCCCCCGCCCCCCTCCACCCAGTCACTCCTCACTTATACTGTGTGGGTCCTCGCTTGCAGCTTGCCTACCTGAAGTCCTGCGCCTGCCAGGTAAGCCTGCGAGTCGTGGCCTACATAGCTGCCCCTGCCCCCCCCGCCCCCACCATCCCAGCCTGCCTCCTCTACTCCCTTCCCTGCAGCCCATAGCCCTGCCATGCTTCCCTGCCTTCCACGCAGCCTTCCTGGCGTCCCCGAGACCAGCTTGCGAAGGCAGGCAAGCAGGCCTGACCATGGGGGCTGCCGGGAAGGTAGGCAAGCCTGGCAGGGCCACCCGGCTGTGGGGAAGAGAGCTAGCAGCTTCCTTCCTTCCCAGAAGCCCTGCCAGGCTTGCCTTCCACGCTGCCTTCCCAGCATCCCCATGGCCAGCTTGCCGCCCACCCCCACCTCACTTCCCTTTTACCTTTCCTTAATGTGCCCGCTTCTCTCCCCAAACCTTGGGAGGTGGCGTCCTCCACGCCACAAAGCCCTCGAAGCAGTTGCAGGAGGGGGAAAAGAGAAAAAAAGGCTCTCGAAGGCTTCAAAGGTGTGTGTGTGTTTGGCGGCAGTGAAGGGAGCCACGTGAAGGGAGCCCGCTGGGTAACCTCATCGGCTGCAATCAGCCCCTTGCCTTCCCCTGCTGCCTCCGCCTCCGCCTCTTCCTTCTCTCTGCCAACAGAAGTTGGAGGGGAAAAGGCAGCTGCTTCGCCAAGCGTTTCTCCGCATTTCATCCCAAGTCAGCTGCCCTCACTGGAAATGCGGAGAAACGCTCAGCAAAGCAATGGCCTTTTCCCCTCCGACTTTTGTTGGCAGAGAGAAGGAAGAGGCAGAGGTTACCCAGTGGGCTCCCTTCACGTGGCTCCCTTCAGTGCCGCCAAACACACACACACTCGAAGCCTTTGAGAGCTGAGGCTTTTCTTTTCCCCCTCTTGCAGCCACCTCGAGGGCTTTGTGGCGCGGAGGACGCCACCTCCCAAGGTTTGGGGAGGGAAGCGGGACATGTTAAAGAAAGGTAAAAGGAAAGCAGGGTGGGGTGGGATTTGTTCCCCCCCTCACAATCCTCTTTCAAGCGCAGATGGTTCCTCCTTTAATACCTGGTCCTGCGGGGCGTGGTTATGGCCGTGGTGGTGTGAGGATGTTTTCTCTGCTTCGCAGGGCATTTTTACGGAAGATAAACGTGGATTAAAGTGTTTGAAATGCACCGATAGGAGCCAAAATTTTATAAATTGTATCGGAAGAGCTACTGACCCAGTAGATTGACTTTGGAATCGGTAGGTCACCTGAACCACTCGAATTTTGAAGTTTTTCATAGCGTGGGAAAGTGGAAGGAGTGAGGGGTGACTAGATAGGCAGTCATGATTGTGTATTTGGAGCAAATAGCTGCTTTTTGTTCTCATTATCATCGCGATCTGCGTTTGTTTTCGCTGTGGGGCAAAGGCACGGAACATCAAAGAATGGTGGAAAGGTTTTTTCTTTCGGAAGAATACGTGAATTTTAAGCTGATCTTTTGTTTGTGAAAGTGCCTGAGCCGAAGCGGCAAAACACATTCCTGGGCAGTGCCTTCCAACGGATGTTAGGTTTTTTTTTCTTTTCTCCTTAAGGAAATTACGTAAGTTGAACTGAGAGTTATAAACTTTTATTGTTGGCCCTTTTGAGTGCAATAATAAGCTGTCTCAGCTTCAATTGGGAATTTTTGTCCCTTAATCTTCATTAAAGACCCTCTTGGCAAAAGTAGATAATTAAAAACTTATTAAATTATGGCGACCCAACAATCTTTAGAAATGCAACAAGTTGCTGTGGCCTTAAATAAAATTGGTGAAAAGATATCAGGACTGTTAGATAGGATGGATAATATGACACTGGAAATTAAAAGAATGAAGCAAGAAGTGAATGAAAAATTTGCAAAGCAAACAGTAGAAATGACAACCATTAAAGATGAAATTGAGCAGATTCACGCACATGATGCAAAGATAGATCGGCAAATTGGAGAAATCTTTTTTAAAAATGAACAACAAGATAAAAAAATCTGTCTTTTGGAAGAAGAATCAAGGAAATATAATCTGGTTATTCGAGAAATTCAGGAAGAAAAAGTAGACAATCTGAAACAACGAGTTCTAAAATGGCTTAATGATCTTGATACACAACTCACATTTACAGCAACAGATCTGGCAAGCGTTTTTAGAATTGGATATAAAAGACAAAATGGCTTAAATAGAAATGTACTTGTCAGATTTGCAAATCTCAGTGATAAATTGGAGGTGATGGTGAAAGTGAGAGAGATGGGTGAAGCTCTGAAATCTGAGGAGAAAATTATTCAAGTTTTTCCAGATATATCAAGAGAAGAAAGAGCGTGGAGATTCTTTTTGAAGCCAATTACAAAGGTTCTGAGAGACAATGGAATTAAATATAACTGGAGGCCACCACAGCAACTAATTTTTTTTTATAAAGGAATAATGCAAACAATTACTTTGGAAACACTGTAAATATGCACTGTAAATATGCAGTGTCATATTTACATGAACTTGGACTGATTGTAAAGTATAAGGACATAACAGAGATAAAAGATCAAATGCTTAAGATGGGTGGAACATACGTAAAAACATCAACACCAGAAGAAAAAGGGACTGCTGGAGGACAAGACCCTAAAGGGTTAAAGCGGAAGGAAATCTCACCTGTGATGGTTGAACAAAAGAAAAGTCATGATGATATAATGGGAGATGGAGCGGATAAGAAATTGAAGGATCTTGAAAAAGAATCGCAGGAAGCTGAGTGCGGAGAAAAGTTACCACCCTTTTCTCTGAGAGATGAATTTAAGTAGACTGCCCGAAAGAAGTGACCCGACCATTGCACATCCCCTCTCCGCCACTCTCTTTATAGAGGCGGAAACCAATTGAGGATGTGGGGGACAAAGATTGTTTGTTATTTAATGTTTGTTGTGTTTTTTTGTGTTTTTTATTTTTTTTCATTATTTTTTTATTTTTTATTTTTTATGTTGAATGTTGTTTGGAATGTGGAAGATTGGTGTTGGGATCTGGGCACAGAAAGGAAGAGGAGGGGAAAGGATTTAAAAAGTTACAGTTTAAATGGGTTTAATAAAAATAATGACATGGAACATGAAGGGCACAAGGAATCAGATTAAGAGAAGACGATTGGAATTTAAAATTAAAAGAGATTTACCAGATATATTATTTTTGCAAGAAACCCATCAGAAATCTGAAGACTCAAATAAAATGTATATAAAGGGTATGCAAATTTATGAAAAATCTTTTGGAACTTCAAAAGCTAGAGGAGTTGCAACACTGATATCGGATAGGGTATATTTTGAAAAAAAGCAAGTAATCGTGGATGATGAAGGAAGATATGTAATAATTGTGGGAAATATTAACGAGGAAAAAGTGACACTGGTTAATTTATATCTACCGAATGAGAAACAAAAAGAATTTCTTGAAAAAATAACTAAAATTTTGGAAATTGAAAGTGTAGGGAAAGTAATTATGGCTGGGGATTTTAATTTAATTAGAGATAAAATAGATAGTACCAACCCCACTCGTTGCGGAGGAGCAAATAAAATGGAAGGAAGATATGTAATAATTGTGGGAAATATTAACGAGGAAAAAGTGACACTGGTTAATTTATATCTACCGAATGAGAAACAAAAAGAATTTCTTGAAAAAATAACTAAAATTTTGGAAATTGAAAGTGTAGGGAAAGTAATTGTGGCTGGGGATTTTAATTTAATTAGAGATAAAATAGATAGTACCAACCCCACTCGTTGCGGAGGAGCAAATAAAATGGGGACTTTAAATAAGTGGATATTTCAAAATGGCATGGTAGATGTCTGGAGAGAAGTGAAAGGAACTGAAAGAGTGTACACTTTTTACTTTAAGATATATAATACATATTCAAGAATTGACTATATTTTGGTTTCTAAAGATTTGTTGAATAATGTGGATAAAATAGATGTGGGAATTTTTAAAGATTCTGATCATGCAGAAGTTACAATGGAAATAGATTTTAATTTTGAGAAAAAAGGAAGTTGTTGGAGATATGATGAAAAACTGTATAAAAATGAGGAGGATAAAAAATGGATATTTAAAAAATGGGAAGAATGTTGGAGATTGAATGATAATGGAGAGGTTAAATTTGAAATTGTTTGGGATGCGATGAAAGCAGTGTTTAGAGGGGAAAGTATCAAGTTATCAAGCAGAAAATATAGAAATTATAAGAATAAAATCGAAAAAGATAAAAGCCAGATTAAGGAATTGGAGAATCAATTTTTGCTTACTAAAGAAATAATTTTTTTGACAGAACTAAATTTGCTAAAAAATAAATTGATAGAAGAGGATATAGAATTGGTAAAAAAAGAATATGAGATATCTAAACAGGAATTTCTTTGAATTTAGTAATAAAAACTCTAAGTTACTGGCAAGGATGGCGAAGAATAAAAGAGAGAAGAGAGAAATTGGAGCCTTGATAGATGATAAAGGTATAAGATGTTATAAAAAATTAGAAAAATGCAAAGTGGTTAGGAACTTTTTTCAAAATTTATATTCAAAAAAATTAATTGATCGGGAAAAACTGAGAAGTTACTTAGAAAAACATGTTGTGAAAATTGACCAAACATATAAAGACTTGATGGAAGAAGATACAATACAAGATAAGATTAATGGAGTAATACAAAAAATAAAATTAGGGAAAGCCCCAGGTGAAGATGGATTATCTGCTGAGTTTTATAAAGAATTTAAGGAAATAATAATACCAAAATTGCAAAAATTATTTAATGGAATTTTACACGGTGGAGAAGTTCCGTTGTCATGGAATAGAAGAGTGATATCCATAATCCCTAAACCAGATAAAGATTAGAAAGGATTGAGTCCTATCGGCCCATTTCCTTAATTAATCAAGACGCAAAGCTATTTATCGCCATTATAAGTAATAGACTAAGTAGATTTATAGATAGATATATAAGTTATAACCAAGTAGGTTTTGTGAAGGGTAGACACATGAGTGATATTGTTAGAAGAGTATTAAATATTATCGATGTTGCTGAATATAATGGTGACAAAATAGGTATAGTATCATTAGATATTTTTAAAGCTTTTGACTCTGTACAATGGGAAACTATTAAAACAATCGTTGAGGTATTAGGTTTTGGTAATAAGTTTATACATGTTATGTCAAAATTGTATCAAAAAAGTAGTGCAAGAGTGAAGGTGAATGGAAGGTTGACAGAAGAGATAAGATTGGAAGCGGGTACGAGACAAGGATGTCCCTTGTCTCCAACATTATTTTTATTAGTTATGGAAATTTTGACCAAAATGATAGAAAAAGACGAAGAATTGGAAGGGTATAAGGGATATAAGATAAATCTGTATGCGGATGATACTTTGATTATTTTGAAGGACATAGAGAAAGATTTGAAAAAGATATATAAGCATTTGAAAGAATTTGAGGAAATGACAGGTTTGAAAGTAAATTGGTCAAAATCTGAACTATTAATGGATAATAATGGTAATGAGCGGGAGAATATGCAAGAACAATTTGGGATAAGGATTAAAAATACACTGAAGTATTTGGGCATAACACTTTCACTCAAAGTTAAAGAAATTAAAAAACTAAATTATTCCAAGACAAAACTTTAAGTGCCATTTGATCCTGTCTGAAGTTTTGAGAGCAATTGCTGAAGATTCTTTTCCACAGAAGTAATCTTCGGTTTAGCTCCTCCCATGACTTCAGCTTGCTGCTTTCCTTTAGCTCTCTTTTCTCATTGTGGTTTGTACTGTTCCTGCTGCTGTGCTTCCTTCATTTGTTTAGACATCGCTCTAGTTATGCGTTGCTCTTCCAATTTAGATGTTCTCAATTCAAGATCCAGCGCCTCCTCTGTAATAGTTTTAGATGTTTCTTCCAAAGGAGAAATTTCAAGTGGTGCAAAAGGATCAACCACAACGCCACCAACAGCTCCCTGTGCCTCTCTTGCCTCCTTTTGGGACTGCTTTATTTGTGCTTCAGTTTCTTGTTCATACTCAGCTTGTAATTGCACATCCTTATCTATTGGTGAAGATGTACATGGAGGAGGAGAGCCCGCTTTCAAAACATTATAATAAAATTCTTCTGCTTTTGCAATAGTATTAAGGCGGTATCTTACTCCTCGGATCCTCAGTATTACACCTGTTGGAGCATCCCATCTAAATTGTATATTCTGTTTTTTCAATTCTGCCATCAAAAATCCAAAGTCCTTTCTGTCTCTTAACAGACTCCATCAACTAGAACAGCAGTGACAAATGAACTTTGCAAAATATCATTTCTTATTCTCCTATCTGTAAAATATATCACCACATCTCTAGGCAGTTGCCTTTGTACTGCCACACGAGAGTTAACTCTGTACGCCTTGTAAATCTTGCACAGAACCTCACCAGGTTCTACCTTCAGCAAAACCGCTAAAGCATCAGCACAGATTTTTCTAAGATCTTCCCTGCTGTTCTCTTTTACTCCTCTGAGTCTAATAGCAAATTCCATTGATCGAAATTGCATCATAGTGATCTCATTTTCAATTTTTTGTGTTATTTCTTCAACTTCAGCAATTCTTGAATCAGATACTTTAAATTTAGTCTCCACCTCTGAGGCAAGATTATCCACTTTTTTATCAATCTGCAACACTACCTCAGACAGGCCTTTAACAACTGTTTGAATATCTTTATTAACTGCTTCATATTTTTCTTGAATAATTCCTTTGACTTCCTGTTCTGATCTCTTGATTTCTTTAATAATAAGGTCATGATAACCTTCTTCCTTTGTCTGAATTTGCAGCTGCGCAGTTTGAGGCTGCTTCTGCTTATGTGTGGGGGAATCCCCCCCTGCTTGCTTTGTTGCCATTTTGCCTCTTAAAGATCTTCCTTTTCCACAAATTCCCAAAAAATTTTCCCAAAAAATTCTCCAGATTCAATCAGGTCTATAAGAATCAGTTACTATTTTTATTTTATTTTTTTGTTACTTTTCTCCCTCTTCCAGCCGGATTTGTTACTTTAAAGTGTAGCCAAATACATTAATCAGATTACTTTCACTTTCAGCTGCTCTCCGCTGAAAGCAAGCGCCATTTTTTTTCCTCTTTCCCCCTTTCTCAATTCCAAGTTCCTTTAGTCTTCCAAATATTTCACAAAACTTTAATACTTGCTGTTTAATAGGAAGTCCCAATTCTCCTTTATTTTTGTTTGGTAGTATTAATGCTGCCGCTCTATCTTGCTCTGCAGTTTTGCAGAGTTTCCCGGTCATCCGGAGCTTCAGCGGCTTGGATAGGGAGTCCCACCCTGTTAACTCCCCAGAAACGAAAGAAACTTTCTGGGGGTCTCACAGGGGACTCTACCTGCAGCCACCGGCTCTCCTCATGAACCCTTCACGATTCGGAGATTTTCGAGCCGTTTCCAACCTCTGAAACGGCTTTTTGACAGGCGACAGGGCTGGCGGTCTTCAAAAGACCGTCAGCGATGGTCCGCGGCAGCACCGGAAGTACACTAACACTTTCACTCAAAGTTAAAGAAATTAAAAAACTAAATTATGATGTGGTGATGAAGAAAATTGAGAAAAAGATAGATAAATATAAAATGATAAAGTTGTCTTGGTTTGGTAGAATTGCAATGTGTAAGATGATGTTGTTGCCAAAGTTTAATTTTTTATTTGAGATGCTATCGTTAAATTTGACAGAGAAAGATATTGACGGATATCAGAAGAAACTGGATAAATTTTGTAATGGTGGGGAAAGACCTAGATTAGTGAAGAAAATGTGGTATCAAAATCAAAAGGAAGGTGGATTAGGAATCCCCAAATTACTCAATTATTATTGGGCCTATGCTATTCGGATTGTGGTAAAAATATTTAAAGGTGAAGATAGTCATTGGAGAGACTTAGAATTAAAAGATATCAAGAGATTTGGCTCAACATGGTTTTTAGATAAAGCAAAATCAAAATGTGTAATTAATAGTTATTGGTTAAAGGGACTGAGTAAAATTTGGAATAAATTTGTTGAAATTTTAATTCCAGATATAATTTTCTTGGGGAAGACAATTGAAAATTGGCCGATTAAAACTAATATAAGTCGTGATAAGGTAATTGAAGATGAAAATACAGAAATTATAATAAATTGGTTAAAAACTTGAGAAAATGAAAGGAGGAAAAAAGAGATTATTGAAAAATTGGGTTTAGGCTGGTTTGAAAAAACACAGATAGAAAAATGGACTAAGAAAGTAAGAGATAATTGTTCGATAAGTAGAAGTAAAACTGAATTTGAACATTTAGTATTTCAAATTATGAAAGATGAAATTGGGCTAAAGGGACTCGTTAGTAAGATTTATAAGATTATAAATTTTGATGGAAAACCACAAAGGGTGATGAAGATGAATTGGGAAAAAGAACTTAATATTAAAATATCAGATCTAGATTGGAATGTGAATTGGAAGAGTAGAATTATGAAGACTTTATCTGTAAGGATTAAAGAGCATAATTATAAGGTTGTTTGGAAATGGTATTTGACTCCATTAAGACTGTCACTGATGGATGATAAAATTAGTAAAAACTGTTGGAGATGTGATATGGAATTAGGGACTTATGAACATATGTGGTACAAATGTGATAAAGTTAAAAAGTTTTGGCATCAATTGGAGAAAATCATATTTGAAACAACGGGGAAAGCAATAATATTGGGACCAGAAACTATATTACTGTTGATAATTAAGGAAATAGAACTAACAAAATATGAGAAAGAATTGATTAGAATTATGATTATAATGGGTAAAATTATAATAGCTAGATATTGGAAATTAGATGTGAATTTTAGAATAGAAGAGTGGTATTGTGAAATGTGGAAATTAGCTTTAAATGATAAAATGACATGCGATATTAAAATTAGAAATGGTAACTATAAAGAAGATATTTTCTGGAAAATTTGGAAACCATTCATGGAATATGCCTTTGGAAAATTGGACGCTTCGGTACCTGTACCCCGAGAACGTGGATTTTGGCAATCATGAGGATATATCCGAAGATATATCTTCGGATATATCCAAATCTTCCTTTCTTATGTATAGCACAGGGTGAAGTATTGTATATGCTGTTTGTAATGTTATTTTAAAAAATAAAAAATATTAAAAAAAAATACCTGGTCCTGCACTTGACCTGGCCGGACAGCCCCCCCCCCCCCCAGTGCCCTCCTGCCTGTCCTTCCTTCTCCTGACAGGCTGCAAGACCAAAGGTCCAGCGGGAGGAGGGGGGCTTTGCTTTACCATCTTCTAAGGTTCTGGAGGATTTAAGTAGCTTAACTGTGCTTGATTGCCAATACCAGAATTACAGAGTTGGCAGGGACCTTTGGAGGTCTTCTAGTCCAGAGATCTCCAACCTTGGCAACTTTCTCTGCCTGTGCCTGATGCTCCCCGAGAGGCAGGGGGTCTCTCTGAATGGGACCCCCGCCCCAAAAGGCTGGCCCCAAAGCCCTAGCTCAGAGGTCTTCAAACTTGGCAACTTTAAGCCTGGCAGACTTCAACTCCCAGAATTCCCCAGCCAGCTATGCTATGCTGGCTGGAGAATTCTGGGAGTTGAAGTCCACAAGTCTTAAAGCTGCCAAGGTTGGAGATCTCTGGACTAGAAGATAAATGATGGCATAAATGATGACCGGTCAAAAGTGCGAGGACCTGTCAGAAATTACTTTTTTTCAGCCCTCTGGGTAGTCCCTATGTGCATAGGGACTACTCAGAGAGCTGAAAAAGTTATTTTTGACCAGTCCTCACACTTTTGACCAGTCCTTGAACTTACAACTGTCCTCACATTTTACGTTTTGTGCCCTATCTTGTCACCATGGTGAAGAGAAGTAGTGGTGAAATGACTGACACGGTTGTTAAGAATGCCGCAACGGGCATAAATGTGAGGATGGTCATAAGTGTGAGGACCGGTCGAAAGTGCAAGGAACAGTGAGAAATGACTTTTTTCAGCCCTCTGAGTAGTCCCTATGCACATAGCCACGCCCACCCAGTCACATGACCAGCTAGCCACGCCCATCCAGTCACATGACCACCAAGCCACATCCCCAACTAAGCCACGCCCACAGAACCGGTTGTTAAAAAAATTGAATCCCACCACTGGACATAGTGACATGAATCAATCTAACCTTTGCTGATTGCTTCTGTTAAAAATTGCTTGTGCTATTTTGCTATGGTTAGGAATCATTTGTTAGGAATTAATTCTGTAAACTTCGCTTGCTAAGAATTATATCCCTTCTTTGTTATCTAGTTTCTTGCTTCTGTTATTCTCTTCAAAGCTAGGTACATCCCTGCAGAGTAAATAAGAACTAATGGGGGCAGAGCAAGGCTGCCCAGGAATGCCATCAAATAGATAAGAAGAGCTGGAACATGCAGGGCTACAAAGAATGCTCTGTAAGATAACAAAAAGCATGGACAAAGGATGCTTCATAGATAAAGCATGCAGAGACAGGGCCTGGACAAAAAGAATGCTTTGAACATGCCCATGATGGGTAATGAACTTTGTCTCTGATTGGTTAAAAATGGGTATAAGACTTTGGGGCAACACTCACAAAGATGTGGCTTTTCTCTTTGCAGGTATGTTGCAGGTGTGTGTTTGCAGGTGTGAACTTATATGAAATAAGTTCACCACAGCTCTTCTTTGTACAAAATAAAAGCTGTTATTTCCAAGCCTTTTCTTGAGTCTCGTTTTGGCATTCTGGTGACTCAAGTGCAGTTTTTGGACCTTACAAAAGGATATATTTAGAAACCTACAGTATGTGCAAAATGCATGTCTTGTCACTTTGAATGCCATTGAGCTAAATTGCATTTTAGTTTTGCTGTAGTTCTCTATCTAACAAAATGAAATTCAATGGTGAGAAAGATAAGGTTTTGTTTAGGCAAGAAAAGAAGGGGTTAACACCTTGTACAGGACCCCTTAACCCCCTCCCCACTCCAAGGTGGACCTTTTGGCTTTTTCAGGAAATTTATCATGAAATTGCTTCACTAGAGTATCAGCATTCACATCCCAACTTTTCACCCAAGTAGCTTCAGATAATGGGTACCCTTTCCAGTGTAAAAAATATTGTAAGCGACCCCTGTAGAGTCTAGAGCAGCGGTTCCCAACCTGGGGGTCGCGACCCCTTTGGGGGTTGAACGGCTATTTCACAGGGGTCGCCAAAGCCCTCTCTCACCCCCCCATGCTTTCACTCACCCTCACCCTCCGTCTCTGTTGGATCGCTGGTCGCTGGTCGCTTACCCCGCCCACTCCCAATCTATTGCTGCCTCCTGAGTCCCAGCTGATGGCTAGAGGGAAAAAAGCTGTTTAAATTCTTGCTGCGGGGCTTCAAAGGGCCGCCCTATAACTGATCAGTGTTAAAAGAAAACAAATGAGAAGATCGGTGCCTGCAAAAATAGAAAAAACAGCCTCTTTCAGCTTCAGCATAGGTTAATTACCATAAAATTAATCCGCCTCCCGACTCTCAGCTGATTTGCTCTCAGCTGTTTTGTGCAGGCTCTTTGCAAGCTCTTGTTTTGCAAGCACTTTGCCTGCTGCAATTTTTGCAGCAAACTTTGCCTGCTGGAGCAATTTTTTTCCCCTAGCTAAAAGGAAACTGAAAGTAAAGCAGGGTCTTTGCTGCAACGTGACAAAATGAAGCAGGGAGAGAGATTTCTTTTTCTTTTTCCTCACCAAAAAAGTAGGTGCAAAACTGCAAACAATGGGAAATTTAGGGCAAAAGAGGAGAGTTCAAGATTTTAAAACACAAAAGAAAAAAAGCTCTATTTAACTAGGGAACTGTAATAATTGAGATTAATTGTATATTGTGTTGAAAGCAGAAATGGTTAAGTTGTGGTTTGGAGGAATATATGGAGGAAATAATTTGTTATTATTATTGGTAAATATAAATAATTGATTTGTAAGAAATTGGATTGCATGGAAATAATTGGAACATTCATGTTCATATTGATTAATATACAAAAAAGATAGTTATATAACTAATTGATTTATATAAAATGTTGAATTTGTATTAAACAACTGTATTACATAATTACATAAATAACCAATGTGAGGATGGATATAAAAATAGATGACAATGCGAAGGGGTATAATATAGAATAGAAGGGAAAAATTGAATTTGATTAAGATTAGAGATAAGGATGAAGAGTAATATTGGTTTTTTAAAAAAATAGATGAGGAATAAATATGGCAAAAAAGAACTATAGAAATTGTAAATTTAATAGAAATGACAAAACACTGTTTAAATTTGTGAACTGGCCAAATACTCTGTTCGAAGAAAATACATTGTATGTTTGTATGTGTGTTTTTAATTATTGCTATTTATTCATATTTGTTCTCTTTTATTCTTTAAAGTTTAACAATTCATTCTTTATCTTAATATCTTTATATTTGTTTGGGGTGGTTTTCTTCCCTTTCATCTTTTTTATTGTACAGCAATCTTTCTCCTCTTTTTGTGCAGATGGACTACTCAGAGGGCTGAAAAAGTTATTCTTGACTAGTCCTCGCACTTTTGACCAGTCCTCGAACTTACGACTGTCCTCACATTTTATGTTTTTGCCCTATCTTGTCACCATGGTGAAGAGAAGCAGTTGTGAAATGAGTGACATGGTTGTTAAGAATGCTGCAAGGGCATAAATGTGAGGATGGTCATAAGTGTGAGGACCAGTCAAAAGTGCGAGGATCTGTCAGAAATGACTTTTTTCAGCCCTCTGAGTAGTCCCTATGCACATAGCCATGGCCACCCGGTCACATGCCCAGCTAGCGATGCCCACCCAGTCATATGACCTCCAAGCCACACCCACAAAATAAGCCACACCCACAGAACTGGTAGTAAAAAAATTTAGAACCCACCCCTGGTTGGGGGTCACCACAACATGAGGAACTGTATTAAAGGGTCGCGGCATTAGGAAGGTTGAGAACCACTGCCTTAAAGGGAGGGGAGATGAAACCCACAGTCCAGAACCAGCAAGCTTTCTAGTATTAATATGCTACAGCTTTATCATCTCAGTCTTGTCAATTTCACTTCCCACTTGCCGTGGCTCCTCTTCCTCCCCCATTGGCACTTTTAAGAGCAGCATCGTCCTGCAATTCCAGCCCCAGACTTTTAAGTAGCTCAATACCTTGCTCCAAAGAGGTAATCCTCTATTGTTTCCCATCATACATAAACCTCATAAATACCGGGTATCCCCATGCATATCTTGCTCAAAATTTTATTCCTCTTCCAGGTTATACCGATTAGAATGGAAAAAAAATTTTTTGACTTATTAAACAGAGTGACTACTAAATTTATTTGGCAAGGGAAGAAAGCCAGAATTAGATTAAAAGTACTACAAGACACAAGAGACAGAGGAGGAATAGGTTTCTCGGACTGGGAGACCTATTACCAAGCAGCTGGCTTAGTCTGGATAAAGGAGTGGATAGAATTAGAAAATAAAAGACTCTTAATATTAGAGGGACACGATCTTCATGTAGGGTGGCACACTTTTCTATGGGGGGGGGGAAACAGAGCACTCATGGATATGTCAAAAGACATGTAATTAGGAACTCACTCTTAACCATTTGAAACAAAATTTGGAACTTCCGGCGACTCCACGAGATTGGAAGGTGCCTGAATGAGAGCGCCCGCTTCGCGGTTCTGTAAAACCCCCCGAACGGCAGCCCAACGCCGTCGGGAGGTTTGAAAAACCTTTCCCTGGGCAAAGAGGAAAGGTAAGAGCTGGCTGGTGGGGGTAGAACTCGCCAAAGCCCCCCAAAAGGATTTCTGTGGGGGTGGAAGGTTTGAGTTCCCCAGAAACCAGCCAATTGCTCCGGACCGGAAACGTCTCTGCCTTTGCAGAGCCACAAGCCGCAACCGCATCTGCTGGATTTTTTTTTCTTTTTACAACTAAATTTTTTTTTAACATCAAGAGCAGACGGGATCAGCCAGGAGGACTTTAATTGCAAGTATTTGACTTAACTTCTCTCTATTTGTGGATTGCCTCCTTCGGAAGTTACAAATTAATTGGAAACAAAATGGCGATTGAGGCTTGAGTGGCTGGGAAAGTGAAAGTGATCTGAGCATCAGAATAGCCTCAAATGACTTTTTTTAAAAATTTCCTTGTGCTGAAGATTTGCTAGAAGGAGGACTTTTCTAAGATTTGTTTGTTTGAATTTAAGAAAAGATTTGGACTATTTTGGCTGCTTTTTAATCAAAAGGAAACTTTAAGAATACAGGAAGAAGCAAAGAAAGTAAATAAAAGAAGGAGGAGGGAAAAGATAAACTCCCCTCAAAATGGCTACAAAACCTCCCTCTGTTAAAACAGTCCCAGCAAAAGGTTCATCTAGTGCTGGAAGTTCCCCTGCTCATGTTCCTAAAGTACAGGAGTCCCAGACTTTAACAATTGAAATGATACAGCAGGTTATTCAAGGAGCTTTGAGTACTACAGAGAGTAAACTCACAGCTAGAATTCAAACTGTAGCAGAAGATCTCACTGCTGTGATAGACACTAAAATTCAAACAGTTACAGAAGAATTGGCAGCACGTAATGTGGATATTAGAGAAGATATACTTTTTGCATTTCAGGGGCTAGCTGCCCAAGCTGAGAATCTTGATTGTAAGATAGAAGAGGTTAAGGAAACTACTGAAATTATGAGCAGCAAGCTGGATACGGCTCAGCGGAGAATAGAGAGATCAGAGATGGATTTGATTCTTTTACAATACAGAGAAATGGAGTTTGCAGTGAGAATCAGAGGGGTGAAAGAAGATAAAAAAGAAAATTTGAAGGAGAAGTTGGGAGAAGCATTGGCACAGGTGCTGGGGATACCAAAAGGCGAGGTGATGTGGCAAATGGATAAAATTTTTAGAGTTAATTCCTGGACGGCCAGGCAGAGAAAACTACCTAGAGATATTGTAATATATTTTACTACAAGATATGTGCGCAATGAAGTGCTGCAAGCAACTTACAAAAAAAAGTTAGAAGTGGAAGGACAAGAGGTGATGACAATGAAGGAAATTCCCCCCAAAATGTTAAGAGCCAGAAGAGAATATTCTTTTTTGGTGGAGGAGTTGAAGAATCATCAGCTACAATACAGATGGGATGTTCCAGCCGGTTTGGTGGTGAATTTCTCTGGAGAAAGATATAGGCTTAACACGGTTGATAAGGCAAGGGATTTTTACATAAATGTTTTAAAGGCTGGAAGACCAAAATCTCCTGAAACTAAGCTTAAAGAAACAGCTGAAAAGAAACCACAAGAAGAATTGTTATCCATTGCCCAGGGGGGAATTTCAATAAGTCAAGAAGATCTTCTTCAAGTCCTGGTGGAAGAGAGTGAAGAAGTACCTAGGGAGCAAAGAATGACCAGAGCGGCTACAGCAAAACGCAAGGAGGAGTTAAGAATTCAACAATTGCAATTACGAAGTCGAGAACTCGCCAAAACAGGAACAGTGGGAGGAGCCAGACCAAAAAGTCGGTTAGCGTTGGAAAATCAGCAAATGCTCCTGAGGCTTCAAAAATTTAAACATGGGAACTAGATTCCTAACTTGGAATGTTAATGGTTTGAATTCTCCGCAGAAAAGAAGAAAAATATTTACGTATCTTAAACAATTTAAAAATGATATAATATGTTTACAGGAGACCCATATTAGAATACAAGATCAAAAATACTTAATAAACTCAAAATTGGGTATGCATTATGTTGCAGCATCACCAGACAAAAAAAATGGCATAGTTATCTACCTGAAGGACTTAATTGCTAAACTAATTGAAGCAGATGAACAAGGTAGATACTTGGCAATTGAAATTTTGATCAAAGGTGAAAAAACTTTAATAGTGGGGGTTTATGCACCCAATCAACAACGGGAGATTTTTTACAGTTTTTTACATTCAAAAATGACTAATTGGAATTACAAAGCATGTATTTTGCTTGGGGACTGGAATGGAGTGATAGATGTTAAAAAAGACAAGTTAGGATCGAAACAAAGTTTTGCCTCAAGAGCTAAATTGCCAAAATCTTTTTTTGATTTGATGGAGGAGTGGGAGTTGAAGGATATTTGGAGAGATAGAAATCCAACCGACAAAGATTTTACCTTCTTCTCAGACAGACACCAATCCTTTTCAAGGATAGACTTTATCTTAATATCTAACAATCTTTTCCCTAGGGTGAAGACAACCAAGAACGTTGACAGACCATAGCCCCATATGGGTAGAAATAGATTATTGCAAGGGACCAAAGTGGTCTTGGAGAGTAAATGAAAATTTATTTAGATATGAGGAAAATATTAAGGAATGTAAGAAGTTTTTGAAGGAGTATTTTATTATGAATATGCAAAAGGGTACCCCAATGGAAATGGTGTGGGATGCAAGCAAGGCTTATATGCGGGGTGTTCTGATTTATCTGAATAATAAACTCAGAAAAAAGCAAGGGGAAAAAAGAAAGGTGTTGGAAGAGGAAATTAAGGAAAATGAACAACTTTTGACAAAAAACCCAAGGGACAATAAGGTTAAGGAGGTTATTAACTTGCTGAAAGAACAATTTAAAATGTTGATAGCAGACCAAACTGCAACTAACTTACAGTATGCGAAATATAACACATTTTGTAATGCTAACAAACCTGGAAGATGGTTGGCATATATACCGTATATACTCGTGTATAAGCCGACCCGCATATAAGCCGACCCCCCAATTTTATCCCCAAAAACTGGGAAAACTTGGTGACTCGCGTATAAGCCGGGGGTGGGAAATGCAGCAGCTACTGGTAAATTTCAAAATATGAAATTACCACCACCATAATCCTGGGAGGCGCGCTTGCAGCTTGGCTAGCCAGCCGGCCAAGGGGCCGGGAAAAGAGGAGGGGGCTTCCCTGGAGGCGCGCGTGCTCCAGCTCGGCTCCGTGCCACCCCCCCGAAGGCTCGCCCGGATCAGGAAGGCGCCATGACAGGGGAGGCAGCCGCAACAGCAACCACGCCACCATGACGGGGCTGAACTGAAGCGGCGGCGAGGGAGGAGGGAGAGCGCTCTGCATACCCTCCTCCAGTCCATCCCTGGTGGAGCTGGGCTGGGCAGGGCTAGCACTGCGCGTCGCGGGGCTCCTTCCCAGCTGAGCCCGCGCGATCACTCGGGCCTCGGAGCCCGGCACCAAGGCTGGGGTGGCGTGTAAATGTGAAAAAGAATGGGGTGAGAAAAACGTTTCCCGAAGTTTTAACAGGCGAGAAAGCTGAGAAAGGGCGAGAGCCTCCGTTGGAAGAGCAAAGGAGACGCTAACTCTGCGCTCGGAGCAACTCCCAACAACTCCCAGCAACATCCAAAGTCACCCTTTTTTCTCACCCCGTTCTTTCTTGCCCGGTCCACTGACCGAAACAAGAGAAGGCAGCGGGCGGGGGCAGCGAGAGGGGAAGCGTTCGCTGAAACAGAACGGGGCGAGAGTTTCCCAAAGTTTCTTTTTCAGTGAATGCTCCCCCTCTCGCTGCCCCCGCCTGCTGCCTTCTCTTGTTTCAGTCAGGGGACCGGGCAAGAAAGAACGGGGCGAGAAAAAAGGGTGAAGCTGAAGAGGAGGACGACGAGCCTGCCAGGCCATCCAACACCTTTCTGATGTTAAATTTCCTCATGGTCTCTCCGGCGGCGCACCCTTTTCTTCTTCCTCCCCCTCCCTCTCCTCCTCCTCCTCCTCCTCCCCCTCTCCACCCCCTCTTGCCGTGGCTCCTACTCCCACCCGGCCACACACCTCATCCAGACGAGCGGAGAAAGGGAAGGAGCAGGCGGGCAGGGCGAAGGGTCCCGCTGCAAAGGGAGGGGGAAGCAAAGGAAAGGACACCTCGAAGTCTCGGCTTTTTTCCCCTCCTGCTTTGCTTTCTTCATCCAACCATTATCATCCCCCTTCCTCGGTCTGGGCACAGGGTAGGAAAGCAAGGCGCGAGGGGGAGGAAGAGGTTGCTCAAGGCAGATGCAGAGGGGAACGCACGAAGTAAATAAATCTAGCGGCGAGATTAACGTAGCGCGGCGGCGGCTTCTTCTTTCGGCAGCTCGCCACGCCAGCGCGCTTCCACGCCACACTCAAGCGAGCAGCCCAGAAGTGACAGCTACGACCGCCTCAACGTCCCACCCCCTTTTTCACTTAATGGGAGTAGAAGTGACTGTCCATCATCTCGCCGGGTGCCCACCACAGTCTCTCTCTCTCTCCCTGGCGCAGCTGCAATTCCCTGCCGCCCGGTGGTTGTGTTGGCTGGCTGCTTGGCCAGACCGGCCACCCTGCTTCACCGGCAACGCTGCCCCTCAGCGAGACTCCTGCTCCGGGAGTGTTGCCAGCGGTGCTTCACGGGGACTTTGCTGCCGCCGGTTGTCACACGCCCCCTAACCCCATCCTCCTGCAAAGGCTATGCCGGCAGCTGCTGCTACTGCTGCTGCCGCCTCCTTCTCCTCTTCGCCTCACAACACAGAAAGGTGATTCCACCGTGAAGCGGTGGCGGCGGAGGCAACACTGTCTTCCTCCTTCCCCACCAACCCCTGTGGGTAGATATCGCTGTTGGCACGGATCACCCGAAACTCCCCCCCCGCCCCCCCC